>JAVFBZ010128778.1:0-12004 GCA_032466195.1 Katharina tunicata | reverse complement strand
ATGAACTAAACTGAACTAACTGTCATGTGGTGGGTGCCAACGTTAATAAATACAATTCAACATGAACTAAACTGAACAAACTGTCATGTGGTGGGTGCCAATGTTAATAAATACAATTCATACACATGGAAGAAAGGTAATTATTTTGAGCTGAACGGAATATAACCTTCCGGCACGTGTGCTAAACAGATATTCGTCCCTAGACCCCGTGTTGTTCTATGAAATTGGAGTAGTATGTTACACAGAAGCCATATATCATCACTACTGCGTAATCTGTTTATCATCTTTTTAATGAACAACTCTTGCATATATTGTTAAGAAAAGTAAACTTGTCAATAATTTGTTAACAACGGTAACGCGTATAGCCCTGTGCTATCTTACAAGTCTGTATTCTTTAACACAACAACACGCAACAACATCACACGCCATCGGTTTCGCACAACTATGATAAGCGCTTAAAGATGAATAACACGATCAGTATAACAGAGAATATGGATGAGACAAACTAGTCGCTGTCTCCATTGGCATCCTTCCATTACAAGTCCGTTTGCTAAAGCTAACACACATCTTTCGCACTTGACCCCTACATAAATGTTTCTTTTCTATTACACAACATTGCCTGTTTTCATATCTACCATATGCCCCCTCAATCAATTAACGTCTAATTAGACAAAACCCCAATCACATAATGATGCTTGTGAGACTGCCTGCTCTCCTAGAAATACCAGAACTTTGCGGAATGCCAACGGAAATGCTTTCCTTCTTTTGTCGTCTTCTAACATTTACCTGCAGTATAAAGATCTCCCGTTGTATTGGACCCTCGAGTCTGTCTAAATAGGGATTGAGTTACAAGCATCTATCTTTACGTTATAACTCAAAGGTAGTATGATGGTGACATAAAATATCCAGTGTGTACCAATGTTGGTTCTATTTTACATATTAACTATTGTATAAAGCTGTCCACAAAATAATGCCTCTTACAGTTTTTTTTATGATAATCAATTTAATTTTGACTATGATTAATACTACGATTTCTAAATATTTATGTTATTGGATATTTAACCGGATAAATGATTTATGTTTTAGACAATAACATTTGAACCCTAAAGCCATACACTCTTGAGTGACATTTTCTACACGAGACACAGTTATATAGAGTTCACATAGAAGCACGATGGAGGCATTATATAAACACTTTCTTATCCAAAGGTAGAATTCCATGTGTCATATGACTTGATGCCACAAAATACTTTGGCAACTTATCAAACCAATCACGTGATCTACTATTGTGGACATTTTTTATGAAATCTGATACGTTTATTGTCTAGGATCAGTTGGTGTTGCTCAACTTCATATCTAACTGGCTTATAAGTACACATGGCTTTGAACAACTGGCTCATGGATTATTTTTACCCGGCATATAACCTGACAGATTCCCTTATGTGTTGTATATATTGATATATTGCGTTTATATGACAGATAAACCAATGTTAAAGCGTTCATGTTCCAGTGTAACTGAGGTATACAGATAATACAGACACACATTATGTAAGAATACTTCTCGTTCTTACGTTTCCGTGAATACGCCAACTCTCGCATCTGGAAATACCTAACAAATCAAAACAGAGGCGAGAACATCGTCGACAAAAAACGTTCTCCTCTGCTTTCGATCAACATTTAGTGCTCTTTGTAGAGAAGCATGTTTTGTGAAAGAGCGGCATTGTTTAAGGATAGAGCAGCATTGGACATTTATGTTTAAATATGGAACATTTGACCAGTGTGGCTATAATTGGCATGTTATCATACAACAACAGTTAGCGATTTCAGCTAGCCAAAGTACTTATTTAATTTTATCTACAGTTGTATCGATACTATTGACATGTAACATGTTTTGTCTAAAGTCAGTAGGAGTATTAACTTTGATAACTTTATGAAAACCTGACATTTAATGGTCTGGATGTGACTGCATTTGCTGATTGTGGCTTCACATGATGCTCAAGACTGACTGAGTTTTCGTTCGTTTGTAACCTTTTTCAGCTGTCGATCGACCTTATTGGGTAGATAGCCCGTCAAAGTTTCTAGGACGTTATCTATAACGACTGACTATCATAATCACACTAACGTTAAATCAAGCCGGAGTTACGTCGCTGCGGTACATTAAGCGAGCCCCTTGTAAACCATGCAGGTGCTTGCTATTATTGTATTAGAGGCCCAGTAAAGCTCAGAAAAAAAGCGTCCGGTACCAGACAGGGCTGCACTTACTCTCGACTCATCATTAAAGTGAAAACATTGGCAGTGTTCATGTCGCAATGCGCCCATTTCTTTCAATGAGATTATAATATTACTTTGATGAATGGAATTGCTCACGGTAACGTTAGACGACCTTCGAGAACAATTGAACACGTCCAAATAGCTCCGGCCCAACTTTTAATTGGGGTGCTTTTTTCGGGGCTTTAAGCGTAAATTACACAAAAGAGGTTCAAATTCCTGACAGTAGAAAACAAAACCGGCCATTCCTATCAAGGTAAACCATGGGAGAAGGGAAAAGGGAGTATCCTTCCGTGTTCAGCTCGTACTGAACAAAGTGCTTTATGACAGTGCGCGCAAAGGTTAATTTATACCATGCAAGTAAATATAGGAACATAGGATGTGTCTGCTCAACTAAGAGGAAGCCAACATTTTGTTCTCACACATGCGCTGATCAAATTTCCGACTCATAGACCACGAGACCTGTTATAGGAAATTAGAGAAGTATGTCCCGCGGAAGAAGTATGTGGTCAAAATTACATGATATAAACAAAGCAATTGAGCTCGTGTATTCAACCAATCTTGTGCGGTCTCCACATCCAAAGAAAACTCTCCATAACAAAGAGGCGCGGATAAACAACACAGACATTCACACCATTTGCCTATAAATGAGGGGCAGTGATCTAACCGAGTAAACCCGAGAATCTCTGAGTATCATCTGCGGGTCTAACAATCTAAAAGGTTACCGTCATGATATTCTAGCCACTTATCTTTCTATCTGTTTTACAATGAACTAATGTTTCCTCATATAAAGAACCAGTTAGAAATATGTCTGTCGTAGCCTATGGGTAAATTAAAGATGTTAACTAATCAAAAAGACGCTACTTCAATGTGTGTCAGAACCGGATTTTCCAAATTACTCAACCAATAAACACATTGGTGGATAATTTCTAGTCAAAAAGACAATACTTCAATGTGTGTCAGAACCGGATTTTCCAAATTACTCAACCAATAAACACATTGGTGGGTAATTTCTAGTCAAAAAGACGCTACGTCAATGTGTGTGAGAACCAGATTTTCCAAATTACTCAACCAATAAACACATTGGTGGGGAATTTCTAGTCAAAAAGACGCTACGTCAATGTGTGTGAGAACCAGATTTTCCAAATTCTAGAAAGGAAAAATACACTGATTTAGTTACGCAATATATTTCAGTGCTTCCCGTAAAGAAAGATTCGCAGCTTTGGTAAGAAACAAACGAAGCTACTGATTAAATGGAAGTCAATGTTTAGCCCGCATGCACATGCGCTCAAACATGAGCTGTCTGGTTATAACCTTTTCCTGTCTGGTGTCCGGTACTCGGTCACGAGATAAGCAGCGGTAACACGGCAACGATTTGTGATCAGAATAACGTAACTTAAACAGCACGTCATCAGGTAATGCATCCCACTGCATTCACAGCTGATTAAATCTGTTGCAAATTTGTGCATTAGTGTGGGTAAGGATTTGGGGAAATGTTTGGTAAGTTGCACTAAAGAAAACAAACTGTCTTATCGCCCAGCTAACTTGATGCCAAATTATGTGATATTACCAACGTCTCTGAGTGGAGAATGCCAGCCCAATACATTCAACGATAAACAATAGAGCCAGTCATTGGCAGCCATTTTTAGTCTCTTGTAAACACTCTGCTTTCCCAAGGGTTAGAGGTGAATATGTGTCCTTAACACATATAAACACATTATGTTTAAGTTCCTCCAGCTTGAGAGCTGTCAACTTTCCCTCTGTCAATACACTCAGACAATCTTTAACGTGAAATAGGCCGATAGATAACATATAACTCTCAATGACTAAACGTGTACTTGAGAAGGTGTTACTCGTTCAGAACTGGAGTGGGCGGGTGGGTGTTAGAGTTAAAAGGTTATCGGTCTTGGTATTATTTAGTCACAGTCTGATGGGATTGTAGTTTGTTATACATCTAGCAGGTAGAGTTATCCCCATGCAAACTTTCGTGTTCTTGGGTTGTAACAGAATATCACCAGATGAGAGACTTCGCGGCTGTGGTAGTCTGTCGTGTCGCGCCACAGCATAGCACACCATAGCATCGCTCCCTGTAAACAAGGACGATGTTGCGACGGAGAGATATGGCTTAAACCGGTTTCTATACTTTAATTCCTCCAGAATAAACGGAAGGCTATTTCATAAAGTACCATACAAGTATTGGCAAAATTCTTCACTTTGCATAGCATTGTCAAAAAAAAACCATTTATTATCAATAAAATTCCCTTTGCGTAACATTGTCATAAATATTACCTCATAAGGCATTTTCACAAAACCTTACTTTGTGTACCGTGGTTCCCACTAAATAGTTTGACATAATAGACCTTACTTTGTGTGTTGATTAAAGTACAACATCACTTTACATTGATTTCTCAAGAAGCGAATTTTGTGCATGGCAGTGTTAAGACACTTTACATAGACTTAACCGTGTCTATGACTGGCACCAATGCAATCTGTAGTCCACAAGAAAAAGGTAAATTTATATTTGAACATCACTTTACATTAATTTCTTAGCAACACATAGCTCAACAAACCATTGTCTTACAACTTCCTTTTATTGATTTCTGTGACAAAAAAAAAGTTAAAAAGATTGGCGATTCACATAAGTTAATTTACATCAATTGACTGAATATATCACTTCTGATCACATTGTTTTAAATGATCACTTTGCACAGCTTTGTCTTGAAACAGCACTTAACATGCCAAGGAAAGTAACTTGACTTGACATTATGTAATGCACACATCCGATTAAACGGGATAACACACTTGACATTCTCTTTTGGATGTAAAATGCTCTATATCTCTACGACTCATTCCCGTCAGCGAGACATGACAGAAAATGTACGGCTACATATGTATGACATTCGCGGGTATGGCATGGGCATTGTAACGCTCCATATTAGGGCATGTGCTAGAACCGCATCCTTACACATGCCAGCAGTCTGAAGATAAGCAATAGGCGGATGAGCCCTGAACTGATCGTGTCCGAAACCAACAACCCCTTCATTCCTGTACTATAACTCATAGATCTACTGAACGGAGTATGAAGATAAGCAACAGGCGGATAAGCCCTGAACTGATCGTATCCGAAACCAATACATGTAGCTCCTTCATCCCTGTACTATAAGTCATAGCTCTACTGTACGGAATATGAAGGTAAGCAATAGACGGATGAGCCCTGAACTGATCGTGTCCGAAACTAATACATGTAGCTCCTTCGTCCCTGTACTATAAGTCATAGCTCTACTGAACGGAGTATGAAGATAAGCAATAGGCGGATGAGCCCTGAACTGATCGTGTCCGAAACCAATACATGTAGCTCCTTCGTCCCTGTACTATAAGTCATAGATCTACTGTACGGAATATGAAGATAAGCAATAGGCGGATGAGCCCTGAACTAATCGTGTCCGAAACCATTACATGTAGCTCCTTCGTCCCTGTACTATAAGCCATAGCTTTACTGTACGGAGTATGAAGATAAGCAACTGGCGGATGAGCCCTGAACTAATCGTGTCCGAAACCAACAGCCCATTCATCTCTGTACAATAACTCATAGCTCTACTGTACGGAGCATGAAGATAAGCAACAGGCGGATGAGACCTGAACTGATCGTGTCCGAAACCAACAGCCCCTTCGTCGATGTATTATAAGTCATAGCTCTACTGTACGAAGTATGATGATAAGGAGTAGGCGGATGAGCCCTGAATTAATCGTGTCCGAAACCAATACATGTAGCTCCTTCGTCGCTGTACTATAAGTCATAGCTCTACTGTACGGAGTATGAAGATAAGCAACAGGCGGATGAGCCCTGAACTGATCGTGTCCGAAACCAACAACCCCTTCGTTCCTGTACTAAAACTCATAGCTCTACTGAACGGAGTATGAAGATAAGCAATAGGCGGATGAGCCCTGAACTAATCGTGGCCGAAACCAACAGCCCCTTCGTCGATGTATTATAAGTCATAGCTCTACTGAACGGAGTATGAAGATAAGGAGTAGGCGGATGAGCCCTGAATTAATCGTGTCCGAAACCAACAGCCCCTTCGTCGATGTACTATAAGCCATAGCTCTACTGTACGGAGTATGAAGATAAGCAGTAAACGGATAAACCCTGAACTGATCCTGTCCGAAACCTATAGATGCTTCGTCCCTGTACTATATAACCCATAGCTCTACTGTACGGAGTATGAAGATAAGCAATAGAAGGATAAGCCCTGGACTGATTGTGTCCGAAACCAATACATGTAGCTCCTTCGTCCCTGTACTATAAGTAATAGCTCTACTGAACGGAGTATGAAGATAAGCAATAGGCGGATGAGCCCTCAACTAATCGTGTCCGAAACCAACAGCCCCTTCGTCAGTCACGGTCAGTGTACTATAAGTCATAGCTCTACTGTACGGAGTATGAAGATAAGCAGTAGACGGATAAACCCTGAACTGATCCTGTCCGAAACCTATAGCTCCTTCGTCCCTGTACTATATAACCCATAGCTCTACTGTGCGGATATTATCCCACCGTCTGCGGTTTAACCTGAACGACATGTTAAAACTGGGAATGTGTACATGTCACGTTATGTAGCTACGTGTGTAACTGTAAGTTTGAAATTAAGTGTTATCAGCCTCAATCGTCTGATATCCTGTGGTTATTTAATAAAATACATATGATATAATTCATTAACCAACGTGAGAGTCTAGAAATTCTCTTGAAAACAAAAGCACTGAATGACCTGTGATGATATTCTGAGTTAATAGACTGGTATGCCTGGCCTTCTAGTCACCTAGCTCATGAATAGCTCTAGACGGTGTTCCACTGTTGTTTCAATAATCAGACTGCTGTGTGAGCAAACATTGCCATCACTCTCAATAGCTATATTGGCAAACTGACACAGCCGTAGCACGGCTAATGGAAACCCCTTCCAGAAGAGCTACACATAGTTTACATGGATACTATTCCGAGGAAGCACTTTTTGACGACTAATTGTTCCGATTTCACGACAAGTGTTTGATTAAAGTTTCGCCGATGATTGATTTGATCAACAGGGAATTTATTAACTTTTCATGCCTGGTATAAGACAGTTAAGCGACGCTAGAGAAACTGGCTGCGTGTTACATAACAGATTGAACATGTCTATTCTTTGAGACACCCACTATCAGCATCTGTAACTGATATGATGGTGAGATTCTAAGCTTCAACAGAAAACTAAAAATAGGATCATTTGAGTCGCCCAGAAAACATTCCAAGATTTTTGGCAGCAATTAATTCCCTAAGGGTCGATTTGTCCCGAAATCTGAGCGCCGGTTAAACATGCTGCCTTATCTCAAGACTCCTGTCTTCGTGCTCCAATGTGCCTTCTAGATCATCCTTGGTTTGAAACAGAATAAATTGATAGACGACAAGACCTTTAAAGTGCTGTATTGTCACAATATGTTAACTGGCTCTATATAGATAGTTTGGTTGATTTGAATAATCAGCACTTCAGGTGATTCCACTCTTGTTAATTGAAGATCTGTACACGTCACTTTTAACCTCAAAATAAAGATCCCATGATGCAAAACACGACGAAGACCAGAGTTGTCAGTTTTCCTGGCAGGTCTTATCCCGAATATCGCCAGACAACTATCTTTCATTTAGATTTGAGTCCTCAATTGTTGAAATTTAAGAAGAGAGTAAACATCGGATTGAAATGAAATATTGCACATACAAACAGAAAGTGCATCCCTGGTCCATGAAGAGCAGCCATTCTAAAATAGCGAATCAAATCATTCCTCCTCCCGTCGAGCCTTTGACTCTAAGGTATTGACTGGCCATCATGTTGTTCACCGAGACAGAGTTATGTCTGTGTTCTGTTTGTATGGCATAAGTTGAAAGGTGATTAGAAGGTACTGCTCCAGGGTTTTATCTACTTTTTTTCTGCCTTTGGTCCTGTGACAACTTTTTTCTCTGTTTAATATTAAATTAGTTGGTGGTAATATGTATACGATTCGTTCGCCAGTGCACTTTTTTGGGGAAACAGTTCTTCGACGACAACAACAAGGATGGCCCGCCATTACTTTAGTGTTCGTATCCTGCTCAATCTCGAGAAATGTACGAGCATATCTTAGTATGGAAAAACATACTTAAATATGGTCGTTTTCGAAAAGGGATGAAAAACACATTTGTCTCTAATCAGAGTACATTCGTATCGAATCACTGTGCCATCATGTCCTTAGATAGAGAGGGTTTTAATAACATGCAGGCAATAAGATGTAGATCACCAAAGCACAGCTTATACAAGTTAATTTGGGATGTTTTCCCCGGTACACGGGTCTTATTAAAACTCAACAGATTGCCCAACAGATTGTAACAGCTACTGGGGCCAGGGTTAAAGAAGAAAAAAATACTCCCATTAGAGTAAAAGATGGAAGGGGTCCAGCCGCAGGGGGTTTTACCGGCAGCAATCTCTACGTGGAAGTCTCTAGCAGTAATTATCAAGCTATGGAAATATAGCTGAGGAAACTAAATCTTTTTGGTTCAGAGACTAGTAGCCTTGGATTAGATTTTGTCCCCAAAGTAAACAGCGTGCGAGTATTTCTGAGGCTAGCTAAAATATAGACCGCCTCCCAAACATTTAGATTACAAGTTATACTGTCTTGCGAGTCTCTGCAGTGAACTTCATTCAAGGAAGCTGCATTAGAGAATTCTCGTTATTTTAAATACGACGAAAAGGGAGAACTAACACAATGAGAGAAAAAATGTTAAAAGACGGTACAAATTCCGATTGAATAATTAATGGATCGATTGTTTCGTCGTACAAAATACTCTACAATTTATAATTGACTATACCTAATTTAACTAAATTAACTTTAGTCACAAGTTGATATTGGTTTTATGTTATTGCAAAACCACAGGGATGTCTATGCCACAGTTCCTGGGTATATCGCACACGATGGACCTCTGACTGAGAAACAACACCCCGAAGGTCACCTCAGAAGGAAGTTTGTTTGCCATGTGGTACATAACGCCTAACTGACAGAGTACTTGGGCTTTACATGGCTGAAATAGTTCACAGTGTAACTAACGGCTAGTCGATGGCACAAGACCCCTCAGTCCAATTTAAGTGTGTGCAGAGGTTGTTAAAATACACAGACAAATCTAACACACACACGCTTAAAACTAGCATAGTTTTTACTTTCTTTACTCAGTGTACAATAGGATGACACGTCCTAATGTAGGCTAATTGGAGTGCTCGTGTTTTCTGAGGACAATCAAAGTAAAATGAAACTGAATAGAGACATTGACAATAGCGTGATGGATTTCACTGAATAAAGCCGCTAATTGTAGAAATGACAATGAGACCCTTCTTAAACACACATACATCTCAATCGATGACGATGAAAAATAAATTTAGGTCTAGATTTTCTTTGGCAAACAATTAGTTGTTCTGTTGTTGTTGTTGTTGATGTTGTTGTTGTAAATTAACTGTTAACTGTTCATTTTTTCTTCTTACCAACGCAACATACAAACTGGCCTTCTTTTAACAATAATTTAATACAAGTAATAGTATCCGGATTATATCATCTGGAACATTGATTGGTGCATTCGCTACCAAAGGCTGTCCTTATAGGGTTAACAAGTAAAAGTGTTTAGACTAGGTAGAACTAAATGCAATGCAAAAAGAGACACGTTTATCATTTGGGATAGTTCTAGAAACAATATGAACAAAACTGACACTAGTGAGTCACGTAATATGGCTTCCACACATGTGGAAACAGAAGCTATCAGAATAAACGATTAAACCAATGTTAGAGATATAATTGAGACAACAAGAACGATATGATGTGACACGGTAAAGGTCATCGACAAATAACACCAATTATCTTCGACAAGACAAGTCGGATAGGGATATGCTAATTGCCTGTTTTAGAAACCTATAATAAAAAACAAACGCCCATGAAAAATGAATTCAATCTTTTAATAAACCCGGAACAGAACATATTTAATAAGGTTAATATATTTAAACACTTCCGTTAAGTAACTGAATAAAATCAACTTCTGCGCATCCTCAAAATCCCACAAAGTAAAATGTGACGTCATAACAGAATTCTCCCAAGTAAATGAACCGACTATCATCTGTTGTAGAAAAAGTGAATTTCTGCCTTCAAATTACCATGTTAGCAGTCATGACTAATTATCTACATCCTTTATCCGTCTGGTTCTGTGGAAGTTCGCAGCCCGCCGGGTAAAACGGAGCTACCATGCAATCGTCACACAGTACTTTTAATGGGAACAAAATCCTTCCTTACACCGTGAGATTAAAAGCTGAAACGTCAGAGCAACTCGGGTGTATTCAGTTTCGGAATTATATAGGGGGCTGAAGACAAGGGCTTCGTTTATTTATTTTTTTAATGTAATAAATACAAAAATTATTATCATTATTCAACGAAATTAACAATTGAGAAAGCGGTCGATACTACAGCACACGTTAAACCCAGGAGATTTATGTTCCCAAAACGATATGCGCAGTCTCAGGTGACGTCGGTAAGCCGCTTTTAACTGGTTAACTTAATATATCACACTGCACAATAATCGTAATCGCCGCTTTCTGAACGTGACTAATATATACCTGGGCGCTGTCGAAGTGTTTTCGAACGTAAGGTGTCACATCTATCATTTTCCGACAAAAAACTACCAACGGTCATCTTCTCCAAAAGTCTGTAATTCTTTCAGCATATTTCAAAAATATACTTTTACGAGAATATCAACTAGCACAGTGTGCCACTTTAAGCTGATCACCGTTTATCTTAAGTCTTATGGGTATTTGGACTTATTAGTATTTGTGTTAAAGTAGGGCACCTATTACCCCCTTGCTCCTAGCTCCCTGCAATTCGCCACTTGAGGGCATGTTCTGAGTTTGTCGAATATCGTGTGTAAAAGGACAATAGCTGTGGTCCAGAAATTAAAACAATTGCCATTCAACACGTGTGTCCATTAGAGAAATTTCCGACATTCTTCAGCACATTAACGAAATCATACATTCTAACATATACATATCCTGAATGGCTAGGAGCTTTAGTAGGTCAAGGTCATTCATTGGGGTCACGTCTGTTGTCCTTTCTAACGCCAGGCGTTATGGCGGGAAACTGTCTAACAGTTTATGAAGATGACTGAGGTCTCTGGTGCTTTTGATACAGTTTTTGGTACTGCTTTTGGTACTGCTTTTGGCATCAGCAACGTCAAAGAAGAAATAATACAAGCACAAATCACATGGATTCCGTTCCACAAAGTGATCTTAGCTTACGTTGAACGTAACTACCACGACAACCCAATGCCTCCAGTACTGGTCGCTATGGTATTTACGTTCAACGTAGCCTAAGATCACTTTGTGAAACAGGCCGCCGGACAATAACCTGCGATAAAGGATTACAAATATCGATATTTTTGTTGGTAGACGGTAAGTGCAAGATCGATTCAATCAACTATTGACTATTTGTATCAGTCTTTGTAACCAACACCGGGGACGGTAAGTGCAAGATGGATTCACCCAACCATTGACTATTTGTATCAGTCTTCGTAACCAACACTGGGGACGGTAAGTGCAAGATGGATTCAATCAACCATTGACTATTTGTATCAGTCTTCGTAACCAACACTGGGGACGGTAAGTGCAAGATGGATTCAATCAACTATCAACTATTTGTATCAGTCTTCGTAACCAACACT
>JAVFBZ010128706.1:0-24056 GCA_032466195.1 Katharina tunicata | reverse complement strand
CACTATTTTTAATAGCGGCCTCCGCTCTGTTCTAAGTAGTCCTTCGTCCCTTCGAGCCGAGTGTCAGTGAAAGTTTGACAAAATGTCCCCAAGAAGGCTGGTGTTTTCATAAAATATTGAAGGTATATGATAAATAGATTATATTGACAGTGCGGGTACGCGCCATTGTATCTTATTGTCTGAGGTCTGAGTGCGTATCAATCTCGCTCTTCGAGCTCGATTGATACTACAGTCCGACCTCAGCCAACTCGTGCTGATACATAATCGCGTATCCCGCACTGTCATTATAATCTCTTTGTAAGTCTGTAGGTTTGATCAAAAGCCTAACACTTGTCCTATGACATAGATATCACAGATAGAGACTGTGGGCAACAGAATTAATCTGGACATGGTAACCTACTTTATCAAAAATAAATTACAGATTTCCGAATAAATGTTCATGTAGACAACGGCCAATTCTAAATAAAGTTAAATGAGCCAATTGCATCTTGCCGTCGTTATTGAAGTTGTTAATCCAAGCATAAGTTACAAGTTTGGAGAGAAAACCTATTCAAAGTAAATCGTTTTATGTTGAAACTAAAAGGCATTCTAGTTAGTACCACCCTAGAGTCGTCACTGCTGAAGATTATCCTGAAATCTGGAAATTTGAAATTTTGAAGCTGTGAAATTATTTTGTAAGAAAGACTATCAAACTTACAGTCTAAGTTTTGTAGATGTGAAAGCCTGTAAGGCTCTTGAAGAAGAGCATCAACCATTGCCCATTTGTCTTGTCGCGTGGCTTCAGTCAGAGCCAGTAACACCAGGCTGGTGAACCTCTCAGAGTTCTCTCCCTCTACCACATTCTGGTTTATGTCACAATCGCTATGGAAACAGAAGAAGACAAAATGAACCATCACTTAATCAAATAATCCTATATTTTACATTCTTTATAGTTTAAAAGTTTAATTCACATTAATCTTCTGTTTTCATTTGCGGCTTTGCTTTTCCATTTTAATAATGTTGACAAGATTTGACTGATTGGTTGATTGATTGACTGATTGATTGGTGGACACCAGTGTGAGTAAACCGGTAACTAAAACAACCCTGAGAATTTGAAAATTATTCTTCATTTGAAAATAATATCACTTCATGCTTTGAATAATGTAAGCTTGGTCGAATCCTTTGTTTATTTACTTAGTTTTCAAAAGCCAGAGTGAGTCAGAATTTACTCACATAAGGTTATTTCACTTATACATGTAATAAGGCGCGCCAGTCCAATCAGTGAAGAAAACCACCATAAACAATTCTTTGTTTGATTGGGGTTTTATGCTCTATTCAAGGTTATTTCACTTATAATACCTCAAGCCAGCCCAATACAAGACAAGACAAAACATTTACATAACATGAAGAAAACAGGATACCACAACAAATTGGCTTCCTGTGCCCCTTAGCTCAGACAGCACAAGGGCCAAGGAGGCTCCCACCCAACCACCTGCCCCCTCAGCTCAGAGAGCACCAGGGCCCAGGCTCCCACCCAACCACCTGCCCCCTTAGCTCAGAGAGCACCAGGGAACAGGAGGCTCCCACCCAACCACCTGCCCCCTTAGCTCAGAGAGCACCAGGGCCCAGGAGGCTCCCACCCAATCACCTGCCCCCTTTATAGCTCAGAGAGCACCAGGGCCCAAGAGGTTCCCACCCAACCACCCATAGCTCAGAGAGCACCAGGGCCCAGGAGGCTCCCACCCAACCACCTGCCCCCTTTATAGCTCAGAGAGCACCAGGGCCCAGGAGGCTCCCGCCCAACCACCCACCCCTTAGCTCAGAGAGCACCAGGGCCCAGGCTCCCACCTAACCACCTGCCCCCTTTATAGCTCAGAGAGCACCAGGGAACAGGAGGCTCCCACCCAACCACCTGACCCCTTAGCTCAGAGAGCACCAGGGAACAGGAGGCTCCCACCCAACCACCTGCCCCCTTAGTTCAGAGAGCACCAGGGCCCAGGAGGCTCCCACCCAACCACCTGCCCCCTTTATAGCTCAGAGAGCACCAGGGCCCAGGAGGTTCCCACCCAACCACCCACTAGTATTATTCTTACTGCACTTTCATGAGGATTTCTTCAACCATATTGGAACACCCCATTGCAACAGCCAAGACAAGTGCGTGATCCACATCCACATTGGGGTGGTTCAAAATCTCATTGAATATTTCCACTTCCTGCAGAACAACTGCCAATTCTAATGCTGTGTAACCATTTTGGTGGTAATTCACAGCTAAATCTAGAGGATTCTGACAATAAAAAAAAAATATATAAAATGAAAAAAACATACTTAACACTACACTATTAACATTTGAATATTTTGGCATAATTAGGATGTTTGTGAATATTTTTTATTTAAAACAATAAAAATGCAACTGAGTTTAAGCCAATCAACAAACTATTCAACTATTGTGCCTACACAGTGTGGGTTTAGCTCATCCATTGTAACACTTCTCTTTATTTAAAAGACTGCAAAACATAAACTAATTTTAAAAGGGTAGATAGTAAATCCCCAATAAAGTCTAGTTTGTTTGTTTCTGGTTTTACGCCATGCTTGGGGGTTATTTCACTTATATAAGGGTGCCAGTTCAATCGATGTAGGAAACCACCCTAAAGGATGCTGGCAACACAGAAGACGACATGATACATATACAGGACTCAAAACGACACCACAGTGACAACAGATCGGCTTCCTGATGCCCCTTAGCTCAGAGAGCATCAGATCACAGGAGGCTCCAACCAATCACCCGGATATATATATATCTTGGGTGAACAGGTGGCCTCTATCTCCAGCACTTCGTGTAATAGCAATCCTTACAACAGAATGTATAAATGAAAACACTAACAGCATAAATCAGTTTTAAACTAACAAACACATGACTAAGATGGATATTCAACTTCAGGGTATATTGATAGATAAGCGATGTTTCGGCCTAGATGCTAAGACCGTTTTCAAGCAAAAAAAATTGTAATATTTTTGTTATGTACCCAGCTTCTAAATGCTGCTTAAACAAGACAGTTATAAACTATAAAAGTGTCGATTGCATATCCTACCTGTAATAGCTGCTTTGTTTTGTTGAGATTTCTGTCTCGCACACTGTCGAACAGTAACTCAGCTGACGGAGTACCATTTACGTTAAGAACTCTGGGGCTGGGCGGTCGGAGGTCTATGAAGGGCGTGAAGCTGCGATTTGTTGTCGGGGTGTTCCCTGTGTTTGCCAGTTCCATAGATAAGATATCGGCCAGGGTTATCCCACTCCGTAAAACAGCTCTAGGCAAATCTCTGCCATGGATACTCTGTGAATAGACACCAGTTTTCTGAGCCCGCTGAATCATTTTGGTTTTCTTTTCTGGTTTGCTGTGTAAATCACTGTTATGCTCTCTACATAATGGACTGTCATTCACTACGGTCGGTCTATATCTTAAACAAATATTGTATGATAAAAGATATTCAGTCATAATAATAGGCCTATTTGAGAATGAGAATACATAATTAATACTATCGGGGTATCAGAAATATTCACCAAGTGACAAATTAAGTACAGGTATATCTCAATTTAAATTTAATATTTTCTGCTACATACCATCTGATGGCTTTAAATATAATAAATTAAAAAATGTAATAGTAAGATACATCTGCCACCAACTAAATCAAGTCTGATTTAGATTTACAAAATGTTGTAGGCTTACTCCAGATTGGGTTTAACATATTAATTGTAAGCCAATATACTACCCCTGATTGGTTTAGACATATTGTAGGCCTACCCCAAAATAACTCAAAAACTATTGCCTGCCTGAGCTCCAGCCTTGGAATATCAATCCAATCATTGGCAAACAAATAGGTCTTTATTTCTGTAAATAATATTTAAGCTTAAGTTCATCATCAGAAGTAATGTCTACACATTGTCAAGGAAGGGATACAGGTCTCTGAATAGCTCTACATCAGAGGTTGATGGCATAGAGCAAACAAAATTTACATACATGGAGTATACATATGCCTTATTGCCTATGGTAACGTTCTCTAGAGCTGGTGACAGATGAATAACTGGGTATAAATGTAGACTTTTAAAAAGAACTGTGAGGTGTGATATCAATTTATCATTTTGAATTTTGCCATTCCGTCAACAGGTAGATCATTAGTTCCACTGATAATCTTAACAAAGTACACAAGTAGTGCAACTTCGGAGTTGCACTACTTGTGTATATTTATATCACCCCACATAGTTCTTTTTAAAAGAACTAGACAAAAGAGACTCCCTTTTTTTCGGGCCGGAAATTATGAACTAGCTGGTAGTCAACTAACTATACCGGTACTCAGAAATTTCAAAATGTGTCCGTCTAGATGCCTCGTAATTAGTTTACTACAATATAGTGTCCGTCACGTATCAAAATGATCCCAGAAGCTAATAAGAACTAAAACCTACTCCTCGTTTTCGAGTTTCAAGATGAACCCATTCAAAAGTCATCAATAATGTGTCAAAATATAAACATTCCCGCAAAATTCCGGTTGATGGGATTTCATTGGTCTTAAAGAATACATTGGCAGGGGAGATAATGCTCAATGGGAAATACATCAAGGGAGACCACTTTACTAAAATTCAGGGTGTAACTAAAGATTATAAGTTATCTTTGCTAGATATTATATCAACAATTAGACTATCGCAACAGGATAAGAGGGTATATCCATTATAAGATCTGGTACCGGCATCATAACGCATTTAGTATTAGCAAGAAACTGTATCGAGTTTAAAATATAACTCAACCTAAACAAAATTTCTGTCAAACATTAAGAAATATTACATGATAATTAACCCTGGTTAAAAAAAAATAGCCTAACACCATGTCTGAAATAAAAGGTAACGAACAAGGATAGGGTTAGAAATGCAATGCAGGCATAAACAGAGGGAGAGACAATTACTATCGGGGGTAAAGAGTTTTACGTGGCACTGCGGTACATTCCAGCAAGGTTCGGAATCATAAGACGAGAATTACAATTTGTTTCAAAATTTATAGGCCATCATTTCTTTGCCCTTTGGGATGATTACTAATAAGTGATTACATATTATTACTCAGCTTTTCCAACGATTTTGATCACCAGATAGCCTGCCAGGAGGTTTTTACTTCCTATAATTTTTTATTTGGACCAAAATTTCAAATATTGTTTAAGTGAGGAATTTTTCGATTTTTCGTTGCCATTTTCTCCTCAACCGAGAACCTACCTACAATTAGTTTTAGTACAAAACTCATTGTGTAAAACGTCTCATTTATTCACATCAGTGATTGAGAGAACAGAGGTAACAGGAGATAGGCGATTTGGTTGAAGCATGTAGACTATGCTGAAGTCAAGAGAGACTATGTCCAAGGATTAACCCATTTCACGTAGGATTTATCTCCCCTGCGTTCTATATATGCAGACAAGCTTCCTTCTAAAAGTAAGTATCTTGAAAGGTCGTGCTATAACATATTTAAATAATTAATTCTTTGTGGGGAATTGCACACACAAAAACGATGTACATAGGTTTTCAAGTTAAGCTAATTCGCACTTTAAAGATGAATTTGTGTAAGAAATTTGGCTAGCCAATTGTTAGTTTAAGTTAAATATAGGCCATAGGCGGCGTCACTTGGGCAAACACCAATCGACACAAGGGCAGATAAATCTGTATATGATTGCTAGTCAGTCTTTATCATAGAAAGTTTAACTTGTGCAGCTTACAGCCGTTAACCGCTAGGACAATGAAATAGCATGGCAATGGGGGTCTACGACCTGCGCTAGCCAGTTTGACCTTCCTATATCTGAACAGAGCCTTTTCTATACTAATCTGTCAAGTCAATATAATTGGGATACCAATTATCTCGTGACCGAAACAATACCTATTAATCAGGACATTGTGAATTACTTGCTGGTGACGCGCGATTTGCCATATTTTTATCAAAAGAAACCCGCCAATCAAACAAATTTCTATTTGGCTTCTTAGTAACCAATCGGACGAGATTCTTGCATGTGTCGATCAATCACTGTAATGACTTGGTATACTTTTATTTAAATTTTCCCCTGTACTAAACAACATTGTCAATGGAATCTGGTCAGATTAAATGTAAGGTAAGGATTGCCTACTCAGCAGATATTTGTTTGTTTAATTAAGGTGTCGTGCCATACTTAGATTATTTCACGACAATACGCTGCATCAAATCTGCTTCCCGATGCCACTTTGAACAGCTCGAGAGCACCAGGTTAGGTACAGTAAGCTCCCAACGCCACCGCACGTACCCAGTGGAACATTTTAATATAAATTTTACATATATCTTTTAAATTGTATGTCCGTAAACTTGGTATTGTCTAGTTTGAAGTTTGCCGTGCAGATTTTCCTCTTCGCTTTATGTTGCCACGTGGCTCTAAGAAGACAAGGTTTTGTAGAGTAACTTGCAAAGTTTAAACCTCAAACTGCGCCGGTGCTGTACGGTGATATTGTCATCCTTTGTTTGTGTGAAAGATAAACACCAAGAATTTAACATTGCATCGTTTTAAAGGACTGATGATATATATACAGAGTAACTTTTTAGCGGACTTAAACCGCAGACCTATATCGGGTAATTAAACTTCATGACTTTAAAATGAATCCTACACCGAAATATTATTAGATGCATTCATAAAAAAAAAGCGATTGACCCCATTGTCGTATATGTCATGCGTAGTTCCTTTCGTTATTGTTTTGAAGACACAAACCAGCCACCAAGTGTACAGTCGTGGAACCGCTTCAGTCCATATGGCTGGTTCTATAACAGATGAAGACACATTGGTTTCTTTCCGTTCTAGCAGCAAACACTGATAGCGCAAAGTGTCATATAATTGTGTAATACCCTTATTACGTTAATAACGCAAATTAAACGCCAATCAGATAAATCAGCAAATTGACACACTAAGCGGTTCGGATTGGCCCCGATACATGATTGTTTAAAGTATGGATAACTGAATATATTGAATGACGATTTTTCCGAATCCTTTGGACTTTTAAGAATTGGGCTACTGCCGATGAACCAACCTGCCCTCTATAAACTTTTTTTTTTTTTAAATTATATCTGGTAGGATACATATTATGAGTCGAACAGCTAATTCTTTTGAAAGTCAAACCTTTTTATGTTTTCAGGATCATTTAAATTCCGCGGCATTATGAACCAGATCCGGTTCATACCACCGGAAGTAAAATCTGGCGAGAGGAAGCTGATCACAATGTCTGCTGGGAATTATGGAAAAGCGTTTGGACATGTAACTAAAGCACTCGGCCTGAAGGGTTTGTGCTTAATCCCAGAGTTCGCTCCTGCTAATAGAGTCAACGTCATAAAGGTGTGTTGGCCGGTTTACTATGCCAAATTTATTATTAAAGCTTGCAACGTAGTTTTAAATCATTTATTTCCTTGACTGTCAATATCCGTTATATCGGCACTGATAGGCCAACATCTCTTAATTATTGCGTTTGATGAATTAAAAAAATGCTAGTTTTATTATTCGACTTATTAACGGCTATAAGAATGATTAAATGGGTAAATCCAGTTATGACCTAATAATTGTCTATTGTTTATTCATGTATTACCTTACCTATACCTAATCAACAGAGTTACGGCGTTGAAATAATTCCCACACCAAATGATCAGCTCCAGCCTCGCGTTGATCGCTATGTTCAGGAAGAGGGCTATGTCTATAACCACCCATTCGACGACAAGAACCTCATTGCAGGATATACCAGGTAAATACAGTTGGCTATCGGTTAACGGGGGCTGACTCTTCCTATCAGGCTCTCGTGGTCAGTATTTCTGTCAGGGAATAACCGGATTAACCCGAATTCTTAAAGTGTAGGTCTGTATCACTTTGATCAAATCAATGTTTTCCGTCTGGCCTTTGTTGTTCGCTTAGCTCTGAACTTTGTGAATCTCCCTGATGTCTTTCCGTTCGCTCCGATGTGGCAGCCGGTTAAGGCCATGCTAATACCAGCAATACGACATAGTTTAACTAATACACGGTCTAATAGATGGTGAGGCCATGCGCAAAGTTGCGAAGCGATGCACGAAGTTTCGAAGCGATGTTGTTAAGCAATGTCGATTCGCAGCTTCGCGCATCGCCTCTCCGTCTAATCTAGGTTGTATTAGCATCATGGTCTTAACCGGCTGCCATACTTCAACGCTATCAATGAAATATTTTGTGTCGTTTAGAAAGTGACCGTTAACAGTATTTTCGTTCTTTGGGAATAACACTCTCTGATACTGAACAGATTATAGTTAATACAATTTTGCAGACAGAGACCCTTGCCGGCATCGAACCCACGACCCTCAGTCAGGCACCGAGTCGCCAACACTAAATTCCAGCCATCTGAACCACTCAGCTATCCGACCTTCTACTAGAAATACTGTTCAACGCTATTAGATAAATTTTTTCTCTTGTTTTAGCCTTGCGGCTAGAAGCCATATACCTGAAGCTTGAAGGACGTGTGTTGATCACCAATCAAATTAAAATGTGAAAACACCGTCCAAACGGAACTGGGAGATTATTATATAATGTTACTAATCTAATGTACCTTATAATGATGTTTGATTTATAAAACGTCTTTGGTAATTTGGAGACTTTTGTAACTCGCAGGAATTTGATTTCTAGCTGATATAAGCCCATTCTTTGTAGGCCTTTATGAATTTTCAAACCGTTTCAGTGGTTGTCCAGCAAACTAAATTGCGCAATCAAAATATGGCATTGAAAAATAATGCTGATTAAAACGTGATAATAGTGTCGACGTTTATAGCAACGATTTTGTAGTGATATAAAATAACACAATATCTTAACCTGTCTTACGTCTTCTAGCCTTGGATTTGAGATTTTGAAGGACAAACCGGACACTGATGTGGTTATTGTATGTTGCGGAGGGGGTGGAGTGTTGGCTGGGGTAGCCACTGCCATCAAGCTAAGAAAACCGGCGTGCAGGGTGTATGGCGTGGAGCCCACAGGATGTAAGTAATCGAGGGTGGAGCCCGCGGGATGTAAGTAACCGGGCCTGGAACCCGCGGGGTATAAGGAACCGGGGTTGGAACATGCGGGGTGTAAGTAACCGGGGCTAGAACCCGCGGGGTGTAAGTAACCGGGGCTAGAACCCGCGGGGTGTAAGTAACCGGGATTGGAACCCGCGAGATGTTGCACCAGAATTATAAAATCTACATAAATCATAGAAATATAACATGTAGAGTTTACGGGAGGTAAGTTTTGTTCTATTAAGATTCGTGGAAAATTCCGTAACACACAAAAGTATATACCACAACTTTATCCCTAAAAGAATTAATTATTCCGCTTCGGCTGAAGAAGGGTAATTGTCTGTAACATAACAAGCATAATAAGTAAGGTACCGACCACTAAAGAGGCGTTATTTGTCCTAGATATTGCTGTCAGCTGTCCCATTTTTTTTTAGCTAATTTCCAATGCTCTTCTAAACAGTATTGTCTTTTTATCTTTTTTTCTGCCTATCAGTTTTTGAAAATGACTACTGAGTCGTCAGCTTACAGAAATTAAAGTTGAACCATAAGTATATACCATTCGGCGTAAGTTGTGTTTAACTCATTTAAATTTAGTGCACAACATTGTATACTAAATTACCGATTGACGAGATGAGAAATGTCGGCACACACAACCTAAACTACTAATCGACATAGGTTTTGTATAACTTATTATAAATTACATCAGAAAATTTGCTTATTTTTGTTCACTTATTGACGCCTTTATTGCTGACTTGTCCATAGCTCCAACGATGTACGAAAGTTTTAAGGCCGGCCACGCTGTCACCATGCCAACGGTGAAGTCAATAGCTTCGGGACTCTCCCCACCATTTGCAGGTACGTATGTTTGTCAGAAAATGACTGATTGCAAATTTGCAATTAAAATTTTGGTCTTATACCTCATTGACATGTTTTGCTTACAGCTTGTATAATAACTATACCCTAGATTGAGATTAGACTTACGAAATTCAGCCGGGACGTTGGGTGGGGTCCTCCAAGGTTCCTTGGTGCTTTCTGAGCTAAGGGGCATCAGTAAACTAATTTGTTGTGGTGTCCTGTTTTTCAACCTGTAAGTGTACTGTGACAGTTTCTATGTTACCAGCGTCGTCTTGGTGGTTTCCTTCACCGACTGGGCTGGCGCTGTCAAAGGCTATACTGAACTTCAGTGCCCCTAGGTGAACATCTTCTGGAATAGTTGTGATTGGTTACATAACCATAATACATTAGTTTCACAGGTCGATTTTGTGTAATCGTGAATTTGTGAAAATGGTAAAGGAAATTAGGAATATCTGTTTGCAGGACTATATTTCGGCCTCATTATGACCTAATCATTTAAACAGATATACCGGGAGTGATGATGTCAGACTCGAATGCTGTCGAAACGTTTACCAAAATGGTGTCCTCACAATTTCTATTACATTGTTTTACATTATTGTTCATAATGTGCTAGCCTTTGATACATTGTTTTACATTATTGTTCATAATGTGCTAGTCTGTAATACATTGTTTTACATTATTATTCATAATGTGCTAGCCTGTGATACATTGTTTACGTTATTATTCATAATTTGCTAGTCCGTGATACATTGTTTTACATTATTATTCATAATGTGCTAGCCTGTGATACATTGTTTTACGTTATAATTCATAATGTGCTAGCCTGTGATACATTGTTTTACATTATTATTCATAATGTACTAGCCTGTGATACATTGTTTTACATTATTATTCATAATGTGCTAGCCTGTGATACATTGTTTTACATTATTATTCATAACGTGCTAGCCTGTGATACATTGTTTTACATTATTATTCCTAATGTGCTAGCCTGTGATACATTGTTTTACATAATGTGCTAGCCTGTGAGGAACACTTGTCGATCAAATTACTAAACCTGAATGTAGAGAAGATACTTTTTAACGTAAATTGACTGAGCCATCACTGATACATTCTTGACGGCATGTTTCATCCAATAAAACCGAAACGATGTGGATCCCAGTTACTTTATAATATTGCAGACACTTCAGGTTGCATTTAAAGTTAAAAAAAATTACTACATTTATCTGTTTACCCTTTTTTCAGGTAAAATAACATACAGTCATTGCAGAAAGTACGTGGACGATATACTTCTTGTTTCGGAGGATGAAATTATTTCTACAGTTAACAAGCTTTTTAACAACGGACTGGTGGTCGAGCCGTCCGGCAGCGCTGCTATGGCGGCCATGTTGTCTGGAAAAGTACCAGACGTTGATGAGAAAAACGTTGTTGTTGTATTGACTGGAAGCAACATTACTCCGGAAGAACTTGTCTCACTTTGTAAATAAAACCTTAACAGCTCAATAATCATTCATTTCTGCTCAAATTAATCGACTTTGTATAAATTATCATATAATTATGTAATATGTGTGGCGAATGCGTTACATTCGGAAATAAATATGTACATGATAATTGCCTTGATGTTTGCATCATGAATTGGCCAAAAATTGGTGGGTCTGAGCCGGCTCTGATCCGGATCAGATTTGTGTTTGCCTTTACACGGGCAGAGAAGGGTGGATTAAATCTGATCCGGATCAGAATAGTCCCCCTTTTTTGACCCACCAAATTTGATAGGTAAACACGGGCATCGAAAGGGTGACTAATTAACTGAGCCGGCTCTGGTCCGCATCAGAGCTGGCTTTTTTTAGTTCGACTATTGATGACGGTTTGAAGTTTTACAATGGAAAAGTCACGGCATTCCAAGAAAACGTCACGGCATTCCAGGAACCCCACCTGTAGGTGAACTCAACTGATGCGGATTATTGTTTGCCCATCAAATTTGGTGGGTCGGGAAAGGCGGACTATTCTGATCCAGATCAGGCGTAGTCCACCTTTTTCTGCTCGTGAAAACGCAAACACTGATCCGGATCAGAGCCGACTCAGGCTCACCAATTGTTGGCCTTGTAACCGCGGTTTATGTGGAAGGTCTTCATATTGCTTTGGTTTGTATCTGGGAGACATCCAAATCTCAGCACGAGTTATCTCCCCGCCGTCTTTAAACGATTTATACTCCTTGCAAGGTTGTTTTTCAGTGATACGAGACGAGAAATATTATATGTCATTATCAAAATACAACAAAAACAAAAAAACCTATATGTTCTTATTTAACAAAAATACATACTAGGAACTATGTTCAAAGCACGTGGGCGACAATAAGCTCCGACTGTATGTATATATTGACTATTTAAGATCTCACGTTTGTCACTATAATTTGAAATTTTCGAAAATAAGGATCACACATAATATATTGTTTTAAATAGTGTTTTTTTCTGGAAAACTTAATTAGATCCGTTCCAAAAAGATGTAAAAAAATATACAAAGCTTATTTCTCAGATAGCTTATATAATATTAGACCTATATGCATTCTCTCTAGTATAGTAGGCCTACATTTATCGAGTCTGCAGCTTTTGATTGGTGTGAAAGAGGAGACTGTTTTAAAGAAAACCCGGCTTATAGGACGACTTAGCGGTGCTGATTTAAAAGAAAGAAGAAAAAAACAAGAATATCCTCGTTATAACCACTCCGCGATTTCTGCACTCATTCAACAGCTTCTCTTAGGTCAACATGCAGGAGGTGTTTATACTAAATTTACAAAGTTACAAAAGTCAGTTATAGTCACAATCAATTACCTGGTTCTTATTACAATTAGTTTAAACTAATAAACAATCTGCGCAAAATTTTGACTTTTGGTGCAGACCATTTCTTTCAAGAATTCTCTACTTTTTTATCTCCTCGCACAAAGACTTGTTTTTTTAACGATGACCGTGATTAGGCCTACCTACCAAACCGTTTTCTTCATAATTTTGGCTTCCGATGCTTAAAAAAAAATCGTATTATTAGGAACTTATTTGAAGAATACAACTGCTACCATGAAACGACTGCTATATATTTATGCTATCATTAGGCCTACATTTAGGAAAATAAATAAATTTACGAGACACGGCAGTAAGTCCGCGTGTATATAGGCCTATACTATGTATGGTAGCCTTTAGGTAGGCCTATTAATAATGGCTTCGGCAAACAAACAATTTTTTAAAACGTAATTTTCGTAACATTCAATATCTAATAAAAATGTTCACGTAACCGATCGGTTGCCCAAAACGGTTACGTTCGCTGGCTTTATTATTAGTAACATACAATTTCATATCAGTTGCAATTTTCGCCAAATTAATATCTGTGAATACAAAAAAAAATAAAGTGAAACACACCAAAATTAAAATCAGTTTCATAAAATGAATTAAATAAAATGAATTTCGAGAAAACTAAAATGAATTTCCTGAGAATTAAAAGTGAAAAAACGATAAATTAATTTCCACCGCGGTGAGAATATCAGGCCTACCGATATCATTAATTTCCACTGTAAAATTCGCACCTTGTAGACCGATTGCCTCATAATCAGCAAAGAAATTATTAATAATTTTTCGAAACCGTTCCGCTCTGGTTTAATTACTGAAGTGTCGGTTTATAGACTTAAGACGGGTGAATATTACATGCGTATCTTACTTAGTTGGACCTGCTATTTCGGTTACTGCAGCCAAATGTGTTAGCCTACAACATATTCCTAAGCCTATATACAACGGGTCGCAGAAAAAATCTTGAAAACCTTATGTGTCCCACCATTGCAAAAGTCTTAAAATTGAACCAGAAAATAGTCTTAGCAAACATACTGGATCAATTTAATAATTGGCTGCGATTTTCTCAGCCTGTGTGTTTTCTGTTTATACCCAGACTGTCTGCTAACCGAGGTTTACGACATGGCAGACCTATTTACGGTACATACCCAAGAAGCGCATGCGCCATGGCTGTTTGAAGGATAACATTTTGAATTTATTTGGTAATGTTTGTTATGTTTATATTTATTTCATGAACTTTATGCTTTGATAACTCAGCAATTGTGACATTATACGGATTTTGTGGTGTCTTGTGTTTACGATGTCGCTGCACTTTGGTTGACT
Source organism: Katharina tunicata (assembly GCA_032466195.1). Taxonomy (NCBI): domain Eukaryota; kingdom Metazoa; phylum Mollusca; class Polyplacophora; order Chitonida; family Mopaliidae; genus Katharina; species Katharina tunicata. The sequence goes on along the minus strand of JAVFBZ010128706.1, from coordinate 10,024 downwards.
GGAGTTGTTGTTGTTGTACGTTATGGTAAAAATGGGTGGGTGACTTGATCCCATCCCAGGAAGTGCTCCACACTTCAAATAGATAGCGGCGAAATCTACAGGTTTCCGGTTTTAGAAAACATGTTTGCACCACGTAAAAAGCTCTGGTGCGAATTCGATTTTGGATATACGTAATATTTACTCAATATGCTTCGCAATAAACAACAAACGAAGCCTCCCCCGCCCGTAAAACCCAAGAGGGATACCAAGCATTGGAGCAGTAGAGTGCAGGAGACGGTCGTGTCAGCTCTGCCCGATGAGGGCCTCAATGTTACCGTCAACGGTGGAGCTGACAACGGCCTATTCGTCTACATTGGCGAAGTCAAACATGACAAGGTTCGTTATCACAGTGGGAAATTACATCCAGATGAGGTTGTCTTGGAAATACAGGGACAGAAAGTGGCTGGATATACTTTGCGGGATGCCACTATATGGCTACGACAAGTCAGTCAGAACGGAGCACCTGTTATGATAAAAACTGTCAAACAAGGTGTGTATGCTTTTATAATATCATGCCATTGCTCTTTGTTGTATTATGTGACTCAGACTCTCAAACATATTTAATAGCATACAGTTTTATTGATTTGCTCTGCTTGTATAGATCTGTAAGTGTCAAGTAATATCATTACTCACATACCATATTTTCAACTCTATTAAATAAGAGTTATGTTCATTTACGTTAATCTATCTCCTTCCAGGGGTCTTTGAGGCATAGCAATGTCATAATAACATTTTTTCATTTCCTCCTATATTTAAACCAATGTGACATGTCACAACTACAAGAAATAGGTCCTGTTCCCAGTCACTTGTTAAGGATCCGATCCCGATGTCTCACTTTATAAGTCCTAATAAGTTACCTTGGCAATGCCTGGTACCTTTATCTACTCTGGTGAACATGGTTTTACTACTGGATTAAGAATAATCCGACTTAAAGAGAGCTTTAATGCAGATTTCACACCAACTCGCTCGTTGGGACGCAATTTTCTTGTACATGTATTCATCAGAATTTTGCATAAGAAGTCATCTCGTATCAACAGTAGACATTGACTTTTTTAAAGATCCCTGGAATTTTTTTTTACAATAATTCTAAATAGCAGAGCAGGTGGTTTGGAAAGATTCTCCTGTACCCTGGTGTTCTCTGAGCTAAGGGACACTTCTACACAGGCAGCCGATTTGTTCATGTTAGCTAAAATATTTTGTCCTGCATGTAGCATGTAACCAGCGTCGTTGACTCGTTTAGTTACGGTGGGTTCCTTCCCTGATTGGGCTGGCACGCCGTCTGTCATATAAGTGAAATAACCTTGAGTGCGACGTAAAAACCCAATCAAACACTCAAATTAACTAAGTACATGTAGCTGAAGCTGATTGAGTGGCTCTTTGACTAGCGTGGAAGTGTCACTTGTTTAAGTGGCTTTTAGAAACTGGACACACTTCAGTTTTGACCAAACCCAGAAGTTATGGTTTGTTGTTTTAGTGTTGTCATTGTTTTTGCTCAGTTGTTAATCGTTTTTTGTAAATTTGCATGAAAACATAGACATGCCAGGTGTTCATATAAGAGTTGTATCCGCATTACAAAATGCTTCAAATAAATAAATAAAATAGTGTGATGGTTAGTAGAGCAAGATCTGGCAATCATACCACCTTACTAACATATGGCTGACCAGTGAGATCCCATACATGTACATGTGATTGATGTGACATTGTCTCGTGGAGAAATTTTAAACTAATGTAGTAAACTGTAGGATATTTATTATGAAGATAAATTTGTGACCTATTACTGTATGTTGTGTTCATGGTAAATTGTACAAAATACACCTGTAGGGACGTTGATGGTCACGGTCAGAATTGGTGTAAATACTTTTGTAAAATTGCTTTAATGCTTCCAAGTCATTACTCCTTATGTATCAACATCTTAGACAAGCCATAAGAAGTAATGCGTGCGAAAAAAAGCTTTAATCGATTGAATTTGGGGGTTCAGTGTATTTTCATAAACAAAATTTCATAAATGGATTGCCCGAGGTTGAACTTCCATATGGATTATTGTCATGCCAATCCAATACAATTTTTCGCATAAAGTTTACGAAACTGCCCTATACATTTATTTATCATTGTCTTTGGATCATATATGAAAACCTATTTAATGCTTTTTTACGATGTGGATTAAGATAATCAAAAGCCAGTACATAAGGGTGATGATGATCATAACCAGCTTTTAGTTTAAAGGGAGACAATCTGACAATCCAGTTTACTTGTAGGTGAAACTAATTTTTGTTCTTTGTTTATAATTGTATTGAGTGAGGGTGAGGTCAGAACACAAGTACATGTACTTGCAATTTATATTGAGTTATCTAAATCAGAGATATGAGCAAATTTATGAACAAAAGACTTCTGATCTGATGGAATATAAACTCTAAATACTGTAACTTAGCTGATAAGACATTTTTCCGGTTTCTCACATCCAATTTGCAGTTCATCTTATTGCTAGAGTGGAATGTATCTATCTTGAATAGAATTAATACATGTAAGAGATTAATTTGCCTTATGGCTTCTTGGTTTTATCTAGTGTGATAATGCGTCAGCTCTACTTTATTCTTTTATTATTGTATGATATGATAAATTAATTTTGGCTTGCTCCTTAGACAGTAATTTTATCAAGGACTTGCTGGATGTTGACAAGAACCTCCTGTACGTACCAAATGTTCATCAGAAGATTCAAGTGTATTTGATAATTTTGATGTGGTGTTCTTGTTTTTGTCATATTACATACTCCTGTATTAGATTACTTTTCTTCATTCAATGTACATGTAGATTAACAAAAATATGCAGACTTGTCACCAGGGATGTTTTACATAACAGGAGAGCAGCTGAGCCAGAATAAAATGTAGGTACATGTATTAATTATCTAGTCTTCATTACTATTTAAGGGTCTCGGGGTCTCAAGGGAAGTTTTCCAGTGGCTGCGTAGTTCGCAGGGTGGTTTTTAGTAGGTTTCCTCCAAGTTCTCCACCGTACACCAGCAACTCAAAGTAATAAGTAGTTATATACATAGGTGAAATACTCTTGAGTACGACGTTAAACAGTGTACACCATTCAAACAAACAAACAAAATACCCATCGGATTCATTACATTGTATAGTTACATGTAAAGTCAGATCTATGTATCAAATAATGGATTCATTTATTCCTACATATTCAGACAGTTTACATATATGTAATTACAGATGCATTCACAGTAACATCCTGCAGTGTATTCTATCCTATGTAACTGGTTACAAATTAGTTAATTTGGCTACATAAGTAGATGTACTTGGACTTAATATAAACCTGTTTTCTTTAGATTGTGCTACAGCTCAGCAGTCATGTTGTTGTTGTTTGTTTAAGGTGACACCTGACTAGATTTGAGTGACTGGTCTCAGTTGTATCTGACTGTATGCATTACAATAGAGAGTTAGTTCTCATGGGAACTTGAACATGTTTACACAAAGTAAGACATTGTATGTAGTCTAGGGCTAATAGTGAATATAGTATACAGTCACAGGGTTGTGTGTCTTCACTCTTATGATCTTAATGGCCCAAACAGTGTGTCCAGAAAAGACCAACTAGCACAGACAGTACTGTATTTATTACCTTTAAGGATACTATGCTGAACTCAATTTATTCCTGTTTTAATTCAATTTTAACCTTTGACTGATTGAAGCCATTTATTTAGTGTGCTAGCTAGTTGTATTATTAAAAGGTTTAAGTGTAGCTTGTAAGTCAAGTGTTTGCTGAATGTTTCTGCTTCACTGCACCCAGTACAATTTGTAGGCCAGGTATACTTTTCTTTTCTTCTGATTGTACCTTATCACTGGCTTATCAGTCTTAAACTATGCTGGTACAGGGACATACATGGCTTCGTTTGTTCATGTTACAGGTCTCCAAATTAGCGAGTTCAATCACCTCCCCCCCAACAAAAATTTCAATTTCAATATTTAAAACTAAAAAAACAAACACTGTGTGTCCTTTGACAGGCCAATTTTTTGCATGATGTTTAAACCATTTTCTTACTTTCCCAACAAAGAGGCCCCCAGTCAATATCTAATACATTCGCCTTTAGTGCATGTTGTATGAGTACTAGTGACTGACCACTAATATCTAATGGGCTTACAATTGCATGTACATCTAATCAGGGGCCTGCGCTGTGGCTCAGTGGTTGGCTTGGCGCGTCTGACTGCAGATCCTCCTTTGATGTACCGCACTGGTTCGAGTCTCCCAATGGACCTGAGGTATATGAGTGAATCACACGAGGTGACTTCGGCAATCGCGGGGGCAGTTTTAACAAGGTTTTCCGCCGTAGTTAGTAGAGCAGATTAAGAAGTGGAGAATCCGTCGTCATATAAATGAAATACGACGTTAAACACCCATCAAAACAAAAACAAAAACATCTAATTAATCAGGATAAAGAATTACATACTCCAATACAAGTACATGTAGACTAACCAAACACAACGCAACATATATGATTTTGTACATATTTCTGTATAATACATTGAAGCTTTCAGAGGGAACTTACTCCATCTTCAGGTATGGCTAATTAATGCTTTATCCCTTAATAACTTGAAGAGGGAGTATTAAAGTTCTCTCCGAAAGCTTGTACATGTAATCTACAGAAATATGAACAAAATCATATATGTAAATTAATGTTGCGTTGTGTTTGGTAAGTTTTATCAAACCTCTTCATATCTGGATTTATTCAAAACAAGTAGGGTATACCTTATAGTGTAGAGCAGTTTAACAAATTACTAGTCCACTGTAATACGATCATGTACATGTAAGTTATATCTTGGTCTTACTGGGGATGTCTGGGGTCCAGCTATTCTTACAGCATCTTTAAGAGTATACATGGGTCACTCATCTTAAAGGTTTAAAAATGTACCAAATAATTTTGAGATTTTTTTTTCCTTTCTGTTTCACCCCTCGATAGTGTTTAATATACAATGTAGTTTTCCAGTTTGGCACTTGGCACCCAAATGAGATCAACTGAAGATTCATTTTTTTTATGTTGCCAGTCAGTAAAATCAGAATTTTTTTTAGCAGTGGTGCTCAGATGACAGCAACTTTGCTTTCATTTTTGACAATAACTTTCTGGTTTATTATTCTGTCAGGTGGTTGTGGCTGCTTGTAGATTTGTGGTTTGCTGATAAATACATATCAGTGATATCCTATCTTTTACATTGTATTTTACTGGTGAAAATCTGTTACCTGTATGCTTCCTTTAATTACCTTGGGGCATAGTGTTAGCCAGAAATAAAAAACAGCGTGTCTCAAATCACTATTTTCAGAGAAACAGGGTGTCTCATTTGACATTTGTCCTATATTTCCCATGTTGAATTTGACTGAATTAGGGTGTCTCAGATGGATTTCAGGGTGTCTCAAAGACACCGAGACCCCTCTGGTTAACACTATGCCTGGGGGGAAGCTTTCGTGTGGCTGACAGAGCAATGTGACATTGTTCAGGTAATTGAATTAGGCCTTCAGGTCATCTCTCATTCTGTTTCAACCTGGCCGTTTTCCTCGCCCTCTGTCACTGAGAGAAAATCACACTGCTCAAATACTGACACTCTGGGGTTTTTGTCTGCTTTCAACACTTCACTTTTGAGGAGAGTTTTGGTTCAGAAATAGACTAGTCTTAACTGCATAGTTCTCAGATCTTTTTGATAATCAATTTTATTTTAAACTTCTGTAAGTTGTAAACATAGTGTTAGGCAGAGGGTGTCTTTGAAACACCCTGGAAGATGTGTGAGACAACCTATTTCAAGTAAATTTAACATGGGAAAGATAGGGAAAATGTCAAATGAGACGCCCTGTTTCTCTTAAAAAAGTGATTTGAGACACCCTGTGTTTGATTTCTGGCGAGAGCTTCTAGCCTCCCTGAGCAACGGTGCACCAGGAAGCCAGTTATTGTGCCATGTTGTGATTAAGCTGTATTGTCTATTGTTCGTGAAGTGAAAGTAGTTTCCTTCATCATCATCCATTGAGTTGCCATGCCATTGTAGGAGTGAAAACGCCTGAAGTACAGCATAACAACCCAATCAATCGCTATCATAAAAGAAACGAAAAACCCTCGCAATGTGAACAATCTGCTGTTAATCCCAAATATGAAGCTATGTTTTTTATTATTAATCCAATTACTAGACCAATGTGCTACAATGACATGCTGTCACATGCACGTGAATACATGTAAGATTTTTGACAGCTAAAATGCATTTCCTGTTTAGTTGAGTAAGCTTACTATTTAGCAGATACTACATGTAGACTTAAAATTAAGAACTCATATAATTATAAAAAGGTTTTTGAGATTTGAAGAAGCCAGCCAACACATGAACTAGCTACATGAAATCTTTATCAGTTTATTTTACTCCACAAAACTAATAGTTCCTCCAAAAACATAATTAATTTCTAATATGATTGCATTTGGACTGAATCTGGAATCATATTGTCTGGAATCCATTTGAGACACCTTAATTCAGTCAAATTTAACATGGGAAAGATAGGGAAAATGTCAAATGAGACACCCTGTTTCTTTGAAAAAAGTGATTTGAGACATCCTATTTTTGATTTCTGTTTAACACTATGTCTGGAATGGAGCTTCTCTTGCACATTTTATAGAGCTGTTAGCATCACATGGACTATGAATGTCTATGATGGAAACTACATGTGACAGGCTCACCATCATTTTACTCTTCAGAATTAAGTAATGTATTTTAGAATTTAAGTCGGGGTTTCTAAACTGCTGTAGGTGAGGTAGATTGTACAAGTGGTATCTAGTTTAAGTTCAGGTGCACAGGTTTTACAAATACAACCCATGCAGTCCACTGTGTTTGTTTTGATAGACCCAGTCTGGAAATAGCTCAGAGGCCAGTCATTTAAATAGTTCCCCATTTCTCCCCCTTCTCCAAGCACTTATTCTGGCTGGAGGCCAGACACTGTTCTTCCATTCAGCCCTATGTTCATTTTTCAGAATTTGACCCAGATTTTTAATGCTAGTTTCTTTTTAATTGTTCTAAAGTAAGCATTTCTGGGGATTGAGAATGATGTACATTGTTACAAGGATTTGTGTTACAAACATGCCTGTCTTTGGCTGTCTGCCAAAAAATATTTATCTTCTCAATTCCAAAAGCCTACAATTTGCCTACAGGTATAAATATTCCATTATTTAAAGCAACACACACACTTAAAAGTTCTAAATTTTGCACTATCACAGAATCTCATGAAAAATTGATATTTTTCTCAAGAAGTACAAGTTAGAGGCGTTCCAGTTATCCCAACATTAAATTTGTAGGTTGTAGGTCATACACTGTATTATGGTGTGGATGTTTCAATCAGCTGTCATAAATGAGCCACCCTAAGATGTACCGACACTACACCAAGTCAAACGTTAATTAACCGCCCCCATCCATTATATAGACTACATACGAGGAAAAAGGGCCAGCCTTCCTTACGCTGAATTCGAATTATTGCATGATTTTGCCTGGCTATTACGAGCCTTGAACGAACTTAATAATTTTCATTCCAAAGTAATTGTTTTAATATGCACAAACTTCAAAGTTAGTTAAAATCAATGCAATAAGAATTTGTTTTAAAACCCTAATTTTGAGTGCTTAATGTTACTTTAAGGATATATATACATGTTTATTGTTGTCCATTTGTCACTATATCCTGATGATGGCATAATAAATCCAGAAATATTGATTCAAATTGAAGTTATCGTTTCTTGAAATGACTTCATTTGTGTACTATACTATTATACAATTGCACTTTTGGGAAGTTTTTCAGGCAAACTGTATTATAGTTACGAATAAACCCAGCAATAAAAGCAATGCCAATTCCTCATTAAACCTTCAACCCGAATGGGGTAATCCACAGAAAGTTTTATAAAAAGATCAATACCTTAATGTAGCAAGAAATTAAATGCCAATTTTATTTTTACTTGTTTATTCCAAACTCTAGATACATGTGTAATTAGTATAATTGAGGTTACTGTTTCCATGTTAGTTTTCTATAATTCAATTGTTATTGTTTTTAACTTTAATTGTTCATGTTGAGGGCCTCAAGGTAGACCAGCTATTTCACTTGAAATAAAGATTATTTTTATTATTATTATTATTATAAATGTTATATCCTCAATAGGTCATTTGTATAAATCCCATATTTATTTCTCTTAAGTCCTGATAGCCCTCAAGCTTGTTGGCTGATGCTACTTGCACATAATTGCAGTGAGTCCAGTGACCATGATCATCTGCCTGTAATTTCTTCTGATTTGTATAAGAGTTTGACTATGATAATGTTATAGTTTGTGTGTGTTGCTCAGTAATCCAGAGTTCATATTACTACGCTTTGTTTCGTAAGAGCTCTGGTGAAATATCTATTAAAATCCTGGGCCTTTGAAATGCAGCCGGCCATCCCCCATCTTGGGGTTCGTTTAAACCACATGACCCAACTAAACCCCGCACTTTGGTCCACCTTTGAAGATGATGTCAGTTTGATGCAGGCAGCAAGCATGCTCATTCTATTATGTTATCAGAACACCTACAAACTGATGTTACTTGTTAGACAGCTCAGAGATAGCCCTTGGGAGGTGCCATTTGAGAAGCTGGTTTCCCCTAATGGGAGCCATTTTTGAGAGTCAGATTTCTTACAAGGTACATGTAGATGAATTAATATCCGTCACACTACATGTCCTTGTGATCTGGATAGATTGTTGATTATTCACGCTCACAATAGTATTATATTTTTGTATAAATGTAGAGAAAGAAAATTTTGCTTGCCTCCGCCAGGATTCGAACTCAGGTCTCTGGCTAGCAGGGCCAACGCTCTAACCGACTGAGCTACAGAGGCTCACGGTTGAACTAGCGAATTTTTATCCAGGTAAAGGCTGCGAATCTTTCTCTACGTAAGCACTGACACAGGGACACCGAAATGGTGTCTTTTTTTATCTAGAAATTACCCATAAATTTGTTTTGTTGTTTTTGAGTTATTTTGATGATCTGGTACTGGCATATATATATTTTTGTATAAATGTAGAGAAAGAAAATTTTGCTTACAATAGTTATATAGAAGTTCATACATTAAGAATATATTTAGACTTTAGGGATGACCCAACAACTTCTGGTTTATTTTCCGTGCCACTTTTCAGTTGAGATGCTCAGACCAATCCAAGCAATGATTGTATCGTAACAAAATTTACTTAGTTATAAAATAATGATACAACAACGTTGTCACCTTATTATTTGGCTTTGGCTACTGTTTTTATGATTGCGTTGAAATGACGTATGACAGTCTAAAAGTACATGTATCCTATTTTCTGTGGCAGAGTGCAAGGTCTCAGAATGACATTCACGGCTTGCTACATGTAAGCTGTAACACCAATCTTTTAAAGTGAAAAGCACAAGATTTTGGAGCATAATTCACTGAGGCTGACAGCCTTTGGGGTAATCATATTATGCCGGACAAGTTATTGATGAACTGGTGCACATGGGCATTCTAACCACTTAAGAAACTAAACCTCTTGCAGAATTGCAACATAATCAACTAGATTCTAGATATATTAATTATAATATACATAAATGTTACACTATACATACAAGGTTAGAAATTCAGAATTTTGATCGCCTGCAAACTGTGCACCCATATTTTTCAGTTACATGCACAGCAAATTTTTTAGATGCACAAATATTTTAATTAAAAAAAGCCGGTTATCCACAACTATATGCCTTGGTTTTATTAAAAACATGTTTGTATAACCATTAATGGTGCATGTTTTATTTGGTGGATCACAATTTCAATAAATACATTTGTATTTTCCGTAGTTCATTCGTGTTTGTTACTGAAATGGAGTAACAGTTGTAACTTGTGGAATTGTTGTCAGTGTATTAGTCAGGGATAAACCATTAAGCAAAATAAGCAGGTGATTATGGCATCAAGGGAAGGAGGGCACCACAGAAAT
>JAVFBZ010128636.1:0-24059 GCA_032466195.1 Katharina tunicata | reverse complement strand
TTTCCTAAATTAGTACGTCATAAAACGATCTGTAAACAATAGTACCAAGGTTTCAAGTAGGATATTACAGCCGTTTATGGCTTGGTATCCAATTAATTTAGGAATACCCTATAAATTTACGTTACCTGGGGACAAGGCTGAGATATATCACGCAACGTATTCTCTAACATAGAGACATTAGTTCTCTATGTTACATTAAGATAGCTTAATACATATAGTTTAATATGTTTATAAATATCTCATCTATGTACTAATACCCTGTATATGGACGAAACGTCTGAAATGAAACATTATTATTATTATTATACATTTTGGGGGGCTATTTTTGTAAACACAAACACGCAAAGTATTTGTACCAATTTGGGGCCTTGCATTGTGTGTGGTACCGGTATTCCTATGTATAATGTATTCGATGTCAAATTATTTTCTAGATTGATGGGGGTTTTACGTTTACCAAAGGTTATTTCAGTCAAATAAGGGAGTCAAGCTCACACGGACGAGGAGACTCTTTCCAGAAAACAAAGAAGGCCAAACAGGTTCCAAAAACAGCACTTAAACAGTCTGCATGATTTCCTTCAGTTCTGAGTGTACCAACCATTCCACAATGTTTAATTGATATACCGATAGCACACTTGTGAAACAACAACCACTTGTTCTTAGTTAACCATCATTTTCTTGGCAAAAGGTGTTTTCTTTCCCTTGAACAGATCAAAATCCACAGGCAGTTTAGTCGATGATGAAGGGCAATGGAGTTTATAATAGACTTCTAGGTTAATCCTTTCGTATGTGCTATTATTGTGAGGACGTATATGAGAATACAGTATTCACGAAGTAAACACGCGATGGATCTGTTTACAGAACAAGCTTTTAGATAATGAATACTTGTTAAAGTGGCTCCATAACTGACTACCACGGTATTATAAATGCACGAAAGAATCGCGGCTAAAACAAGATGCCATACTTAATAAAGGCAGCTCCAAGTGACTTGTCAGTGCATTAAATCGTTGTTCGTGATTAATTCGAATTGAATGCGTTCTGTATGTTGTTTATTTGAATGACCCTTTCAATGCTTGAAAAAAACGAAACCGGAAACAACATCATATTCTGGGTAAAATGCAAAACAAATAAAATGAAACATATATAGGAGTGCAACATAATGAAGTCAGGAGAAAATGATAAACTGAGCATTATTTTGCTTGCTTCTATTATGACTCCACATGAAACAAGAAATTGAAGTGAGTTTAAAGACAATTTACTGCATAAGTCCAATTACATTGAATCTTTCAAGGATTTGCGAAAAAATGATATTAAACACTGGATGATTGACACAAAGTTTTTTATTTATTTGTATACCATTAGCTTTTATTTTGTCGAATTGTTAAACTAATAATCAGCAAGCCATTCGAAGAAATATACCGATAGAAAAAACAGACATTGTAATATATTTGTGCTATGTTCGGAAGCCATTGATATATCATTTTTATAGAATCTTGTAAAAACATCAGCTTTTATGTCCCAGGCTTAATGTAGCGAAACAAGTGTTAACGGCTTTGGAATAACGTCGTTGTTTACCATACATTTAGATAAAACTCCAAACAAAAAGACTACAGATTGGGTTATTTATTTAAATCATACGGTTGAGTTACAAGTGTGTCTAATCCAAACTCCAGGTAATTGAATCAGGTAGAAACCAATCATGAATGTTCAAAGGTGCGCGATTGTTTCATCTAGAGTATTTGTATAGAGTGCACCTTTTTGTCCGTATTTGACATGTAGACCCAAACCAAATAAAAGGTAAAAACGATTCAGTTTATAAGGTTTTCTTAATGTTTACTTTCAAAGTTTTCTTTCATTTCATCTCCCGAAAGTCTCCGATTTATGACATTAAATGGTTATACACACTCTGTAACTTTAGTCATATTCGCAAAAATCTTAACCTTAAACGACTTAGCTATTTGTTAACATCTAACACGATTAGTGTTTCATTGTTACCGTGATAACGTAAGTAAATCGACATCCTTAAAATATTTTGCAAACTCTTCTTTCAAGGGATAAATATTAATATAGCAAACAATGGGCCTAAAATCGGGAATTTGTTTACTGATGTGTTTCGTTTTAATGCCGGGTAAACGTCTATAGATATTATCACATAAATGTCGCTTATTTGATTCAGACACGAACTAGATTGAAAATACAATTACATTGAATGATTCAACGATTTATGAAAAAATTATATTTAAAACTCTATGATTGACACACTGATTTAACATACATGTTGACTTAAATGTCAATACATATAATTGCGTCCAATTAAATGTAACCAGACAGCAAGACACTTGAGGCCATATAGCGACAGAACAAACAAACGGTGTAATATATTTGTGTTAAATATATACCCCATTGATATTTCCTTTTATAGGGAACCTTGTGAAAACATCAGGCTTAATGTAGCTAAACAAGTGTTAACGGTTTGGGAATAACATCATTGTTTACGATACATTTATATAAAACTCCCTACAAATGGATTAGATATTGGGTTATTTATTCAAATCACACGGTTGAGTTACAAGTGTGTCTAACCTGAACATCAGGTAATTGAATCAGGTAGAAAGCAAAAATGAATATACATTATATATTTCATCTAGAATATTTTTCTAAAGTGTACCATTTTTGTTCACATATCACGTGTAGACCCAACACCAAATAAAAAGTAAAAAACGAATTAGTTTATAGGGTTTTCTTAATGTTTACTTTCAAAATTTTCTTTCTTTTTATCTCCCGAAAGTATCGGATTAATGACATTTAATGGTTATACACACTCTGTAACTGTAATCTTAACCTTAAACGATTTAGCTATTTGTTAACATCATACACCATAAGTGTTGAATTTTTATTGCGATAACGTAAGTAAATCGATGTCCTCAAAATATGTTACAATCTTTTCTTTCAAGGGTTATGTATTAATAAAGCAAACAATGGACCTAAAATCGGTCAAATATTTAACTAAGGTGCTTCGTTTAATGTCTTCCTAACATCTATGGTGATTATCACATAAATGTAGCTTATTTGAGTGAAACACAAACTGGACTGAGAGTCCAGTTACATTGAATTATTCAAAGATTGTCGAAAAAAAAATGATATAAAACACCCGATGATTGACACATTGATAGCTATCAACGGACATTTCAATTACAGATCGTTGCGTGACGAATATGGAATTGCTCCTCACAAAATGATATGTGTTGAACCTAACCATCGTAGAGAAAATCTGTTAAGTAATCCGGTTTAGAGCTGAAGCAATTAGGACGTCTTAGGACCGTTTTTGACACGATAAGACATCACTGGAATTCGAAACATATAAAAAAAAAAAATCTCAATTGCACTGTGTTCAAACCACTTGAGAACAAAACAATTTCCTTACGAAAAAGAAAACTTCCTTTATATGGCTTTGAGATTGAAATAAGTATTCAAATGTCAACAGGTGTGCCAGAAAATTTGTGACATTCTGTTTGACAAGTAACCTCCATAACAGCATACTGTTAGACTATTCTGGGGATAAGCAATTCATTGATATGCAAACCACCACAGATTTGATCGTTTGAAAAAATTACAAATCACATCTCGGGCATCCTAAATACTCATTGATCTTGATCTCAGAAATAACCACATTAAGCTGTACCATCAGCTTTAAACACAGGCAAATATCGGCAAAAGTATAACTCACTTCCGCGCAGACGAAGGGCCAAAAGTACCAGTAGCTTTTCTGCACTATTTTTTATCAGAAATGTTACAAGCAAAAATCAAACTTGATTTCATTATTATGCATTTTCATCGAAAATTCATGCTCATGGGTGTATGAAAATGTCAAATGTAGGAATAATCCCTTGTTATGTCTTGACATTAGATCGACTTAATTCATGCCTAATTCGTGTTGAACTGGTCGTGCTCTCTCTGCTCAAAATCTTTTTCAACTGAACTCGAAAAGATTTACCAGAGAGAACGTAAATGTAAAAATTGACAGCGTAGTTCAGCGCAGAAATAACTTCTAAAATGTGAGAGTATGGCTGAAAATTGAAAAGTGCTTGGCACATTCTCTCGTCCAAGATTCTTTCATACATTGCGTCGAAAATTGTGACTTGTATAAAGAACATGGATATAACCGAAGGCATGAGAGTCACAACGTAGACCGAGGAAATTGTCAACAACATGGCGGTAGTTTTCAATCGTTGTCGAGAAATGGATCCGACAGAAGTATCCGAAGACCGGAATTTCTCTCGAACTTGTCTGTAACGGAACACCTTGGCGGCAACGGCAACGTTACATATGATTATTGTGATCATCGGGAAAATTAAAATTAAACACAGCAAGAAGAAATATATATAAACTTCGGTGTAGATAAGGTTGTATTCCGGTTTTGCACTGCAGCTTCCACTGAGTTCATCATATCCCATCATCAAGATGGTGAACGTTTGAGACAGACAAATAACAACAAAGGCAAATATAATTCCAAGCACAGAACGTCCTGGCGTACACATTGTGTATCGTCGAAATGGAAAGAATATGACCACAAATCTCTCTAGCGCCATTAGCACAATAATCCATGACGACATTGTAACACTCACATTTTCAGCGAAACGATACATTTTATACGTGCCGCCGGTGAACCCCTGAAATGGACTGGGACGCCCCATAGCATCCATTAATTCTTCCACCACGTGCACCTCACGACCAATCAACGTAAGGGTGTCAAACAACGCCAGTGTGCATAAAAACTGACTATAAGACGTAACATACGAGAGCTCATCACAACAATAGACAAACTATTTCCCAGTATTCCAAGAAGCAAGATTAGTGGAGTGGCGACATTTTTAAACAGCAACGCCGATGATGGTCCAGATATCGATGGTTCCAAAAGAAGATCACATACTAAACAGTAAAAAGTGAAAACAAGTCAATTAAGATACAAATTGTACGAAAAAATGTTTTACATTTGCCTCTATATATTGGAAAAATGATACCCCTAAGGAAGCGTTTTTGTTTCCTTTGTTTGTTATTTAAGTTGTTTGTTTGTTATTTGAAGTTTTACATATAATTTGTAAGGTTGTTGTTTAACTAAAGGTTATTTCACTCATATGACACTGTGTCTATACAATTGATGAAAGAAACCACCCTTAACGGCACTGACAACATACAAGACACAACAGGACAATAACAAGACCAGAACCAGGGCACCCTGGTTCCGGTTTCCTGATTCCCCTTATATCCTAGTCTTGCTTAGAGAGCACCAGGGCACAAGAAGCTCTCGCAAATACACCCGCTCTAAGGATGCTGTCTGGTGGAAGATTCGCTAAATATACTGCTTATTTAAATTCAGAGGGTAAATTTTTTAAAAGTAAGTTTTGATGGTGTGTTTTTTTTAATTGCTCTGAATATGATATGTAACTGCTAAAACTGGTTTGTCTGAACCTAGTTAGATTATACAACACTTTTACTAAAACTGGTGTTTTAACCACACCAGGGAATCGAGGCCAGACCACACCGAGATAACATTTGTGTCTAACAGTTCATGTTAAGCTGAATCCGAGTAACATGACCACCGTGTGTATGACCTGCCCATCCCAATGGTCATTAAGTATCAACTTATAGTCTAGACGTTTTATGGGTTATGAATGTTTGATGGATTGGAGTTTTACGCAGTAATGAAGGTTATTTCACTGTTACGACTGCGTGCCAGCAGAATGGATGCAGAAAAAAACTATGTAAAGCCGGCAACGTAGAAGACGCCGAACAGGACAATACAAAAAACGATTCTTTGCCCCATAGCTCAGAGAGCACCAGGACACAGTCGGGTACTACCAAACCACCGACCTATGCAGTCCCCTGCTAGATTAAATTTTGTGCGATACACTTACAATGACACACTTACCTGAAAGGTTGTTGTTGAAATCATAATCTGATGTATTTGTTAGTCCCATCTTTGTGAGTTCTGGAAACTCGATCTGTTCAGATCCTTCTTTGTCAATCCACTCGATTACTTCATTGAGAATCTCTTGACAATTCTTTTAAATACCTGTAAATTGAAAGATTTTGTGTTAGCGTCAATGCTGTGAACAGATCATTATATAGCGCTATGCCACACTAAACGACTTAGCGTAATGCTCATTATACAACATAAACAACTATCACACTTGTGTCGTATGTTCCTAATGCAGCCCTAGGAACCACAAACATTTGTTCCATCAGCGAGATTTCATGTAAATTCGTTCTTTTTAATTCTTTCTATTTTTAGAAAACGTTTTACATGGATGTGCACTTGGCATAGTGTGAACAAAGATACAACACATATTCTGTGGCGTTTGACATGAATGGTTTTGTGAAGTTTAGCATTTGAAGGAGTATTATATTGACCAAACATCACCCATCACTACCAGTCAGTCTAAGATGTTTCGCGAACAAAGGCCACATGATTGCTAACAGCTGGGTGTCCGGTCAAATCTGACCATTCTCAGAAAACCGATTTCAGCGTTACACCTGTATACCAAAACCCTTGCTATTGATGACAACATTGTTCTCTTACCCTTGACTTAATTTGTAAAGAATCACTTTGTCGTAGCCCTGCTGACTTCCAATAAAAATAAGCACAAAGGCATCCCAGTGTCCTTTAAGTGTTTCTTTAGTTCAATCAATCTTTTTACTTCAATCAAATTGTAATTTCCGTAAAAAAAAGTCTCAAAAAACATCATCACTGTGTTATAAATAAACTTACGAACAAAACTTCATCTTGTAACAAATGCGTCTCTCTCTAACTGAGCTTTCTACGATCTGAAGATACTAGCATTTAACCATCCCACTGTCGTTTAAAGGTCATTGCTACTGCTTTATATCAAGCCATATATACATTCGAATCCGATTATTGTTGAAGTATCGTCCATTGCAATCTGAACAAGTCAGCTGAAATTGTTGAATCCACACAGGGCGTTGACCATGTCCCAGTACTATTGTTTCAAAGTGAGTAATACTTATTGAAGGTTATCATTCCACCACGGTTCTCCTGAAGACACAATCCTGAAATATCGTCCACTGTTATTACTAACATGACAGAGGCGTCACAGAACTTAGAAAGACAACCATTTAAATATGGGAGTATTGTGAATTGAAGATTTGTGCTGTCAATGGCGATTAGAAATTATAATCAATCTTAACCTTCGATGGGCATGAAATCATTTTACAGTTTTCCTTTTTAAGTTCGATTTTCTACAGTCTCACTTAAGAGTCCAAATTCTGTAACGTATAATTGATAATTGGGCGAGAACAACACTTCGGTATCATCGAACTCGTCCCATAAAATATGTTCACTTTCGCTATTACAACCATCTGGTAATTGATGATTGATACGATTACTGGTAACGTCAGCAATTGAGGGTATTGGTCTAGTCAAAATAAATTCGCCCACACACAGAACTAGCCTGATGATGCCATTATACAAATGTCAAAATTACGAAATGTAACTAAAATTTGAAACATATTGACACAATAAATCCTAATACAAGGAGGGACTGATTTCGGAATTATCAACGAACTCAATTGTGACAATGACATTAAAAACGCAGAGGCATAAACTTGGTCCAAAATCTGAAATTGTAGTAATTTTGTAACATGTTTCGTCTAAAACTGGCCGCAGTATAAAACAGGAGAATAATAATCGCCACGATGTTATCTAACTAATGTACAATATCCCGCACAAAAGAATATATGGGTCGTAATTAAACCCAAGTAACCAATTGTCCAATACGACCAACTAACATAGCCAAATGTATAAAACAAAATGAGCTTTATACAACCGTGCATGCAAGTCAAATCCTATATCGGAAATATCCCACTTACCTTAGCGATGAAGTTTGTATTAAACGTTTTCCAGTTTTCGTATTCATCACTTCACTTAACAGAATTGGTTAACAGCATGTCTGGGGAAGAACACTCCAAGTACAATCCAAGGAAAATGACTTCGTATCTCTCCGACGAAGTCTAAACGACTGTCATTCGACAGTAGTATAGTTAGAGTTGATGGCCTTTACAACACGACATCCAGCCGCGATTCATTACTTGAGCCGATTAAAATCCCATTTGACGTATGTCTCTATAAAATGTTTATCACCTACACACCGTGTAAACATTACAAACTATGAATTCAGGGTAATGTTTCTCTAGGGTCTTTCAGTTAACGAGTGACTGTAAAATCCTATTCCCTGAGACCATGCCATCCACATGACGGATTGTCTCACATAAAGCTTGTTATTTTGGAATACCGTTAGAAGGAATTTGATCGGCCATAAGGATACAACGCACATTGCACTCCGTGACTTGGAAATAAACAGAAGTATTTTTTGTAAATTGTAATGGAACGAGTTAGACGAAAACCTAAATAAATAACAATTAACATAACAATTATCAAAAATATGCTAAATTATTTATTACAGATAACGAACTTTATCGCGTACCCAAAACGAACACAGTGTATACAAACGAAGGCTTCAAAACCTTGTGATTATATGTTCATAAGAATGATTTCAGTTCGAGTCACGGGTCACAGCTTGACCACATATGCAACACACATACAATATACTGATGTGTTCATTCGACTTCACAATAACTTGACACTTAAAGTGGGATTTACTAGCAAATTAGTTCTATGCAAAACTTCCAGAAAATGTATTTCACTGACTCAGAGAATCACGTGACTTCTCCTCACAACACATATGATGCATTTTTTCCCCATTTTGTTATAATGCTTGTGTGATCTTTTACATTCGACTGATCTTTTTTATGCATGATGACTCCGCAAATAATTGAGATTTCAGACAAATTATCTCTATTTCCTTCGCAATGGATTTATTGTAGATATCTTAACACAGCCTGGCAAAAGATATCATTCATTTTCTTTGATAAAATGGTTTTGTGATCGATACCCGGCGTGCTCTTCGTAAATTGGCAAAGTATCACTTAACACCACTTTTAACTTATAGTTCTTTCGGTGATAATAATTATATTATCTTGAAAATACGACAATTTACCGCGTGCCATATACATATATTCATATAGTCAAGATCTTTATATGTTTAGAAAATTTATTTCATTAATCCTTGACGACAATGCTTAATGTTCTCTGACATCCTACTATATAATTACGGACACGCTTTGTCTTTGTCTCACTAACAAGACACTATTGTAAAATATAAAGACAAAGGATTCCAAGAACCACTTAAGTCCTCCTGGATCCAAGTTAGCTCGTAGATCAATCGATCATACACAAGACACAAAGACGACCAGTTACTGAAAGCATGTCTAACAAACCTTGTCTATATGTAACATAGTCTGGTGTATCCGTGTTAGTGAGCGTTTTGTTGCCTTTTCCAGAAGTGTAAAGTGTTCTGAACGATTCATCTTAAGGTATCGAAGCTACACACTGGAGATTCACTACGTGTATAGGTATGACTGTATGACTGTAACTGATACTCTCGAAGTAAATAATCATCTCCAGGGAATTTTAATGTAGCCAATGATGTATTCTTCAAATAGCCAATTATTCAGTCAAATAATGCATTACAACCACTCGAGCAGAAAATAGACTATTCACACCGCTTCCATCAGCTGCAGTTACGTGTATTTAGGTTTATTTTTTTCAAAACTTGTATTACTTGAGTACAATTTGGTATATTGGGATTTTGAAAAGAAGTTGTTAATTTTATCTCAAACAGCATATCGTTGTCTTGCCATAATTATACAAATTTAGAGCTGAGAGTCTTTTATTAGGAAATGTGTATATACATTTCCTGAAATTGGCGCAAAGCGACAGTAATTCAACATGTTCTATGACATCTCCATTACGCTGCTCTATCAGATTGATGTGTGTTCCTCTAATCTCTATGTTCACGTTAAAACTCACAGATTCAGGGTAATGTTTCTCTTGGGTTTTCTGATTAACAAGAGGTTTGTAAAGCTTGCTTCTGGAGACGAGGGTTTGCAAAAACCAGGGTCTTATTTTAACCACTATTACAAGACAATGAATCGACTAAAATGTACAACTTGGATTACAACCGGATAAGAGAAGGAAACACTTTGTCAAAATAAATTAGCCTTGGTAAAAAAGCCAAATGAGTATATAGGTTGTTAAATATGGTTCTACACATCCGATTATATGGTTCTATAAAATATTACTATTGCTAATAATAGCCCAGTATAGAAAACCAATTCCACTTTAATCATGAATGCGTAGTTTGGAAAGTGTAATACTAATTCGCATATATACTGTATGTTACAGTGCCTTGCCACATCTATTCATTTTAAATCGATCATTTATAATAGCAAAACAAAATCATGTATTTTCATTTTGACAGTTATAAGAAAACATCCTCACAATAGCATCAAAAACAATCTTACAAGCGCACATTTGTTTGAACCCATAAAAGTATGAAAATAAAAGTAAAGTAATAAAGTGAGCCTCAAAAAACTCATCTTAATCGTATTATTTCAGAACAATTTTAAAATCAAACGGAGACTCGCTTCGAAATTCCAATTTATACGAAGCTCAGTGCCTATCTAGTTCGTATTGCCATATAAACATATATTTCAACGCGCATGCCCAATAGCTATAAAAATCTATGCGCATGTGCACTTTACAGAAACAACTGATGTTTTACTTTGATAACATGCAATCTTGTGATCAGTGTGCCTGAATTTTGAAAAGTGAATATCCAAAAAACGCTTAACCAGAGCTATCACGCAATGTTACTCTATCAATTTGCAGTAACACTATATACTTTGCCAGGCATTTGTCTTTTTACAACCTCGACAAATTTGCGTCAACACTATACTGTGGAAAGCATATATGTCTGTTTTCAACGTCACGTCAACACGATATACAACTGTCACAATGGCGACATGGACAATCAAACGATCATGAGGTATTCCTATTCTTACATTAAATTAATAACCTTGCTGCACATGACACTATTAAATGTCAATTTTTTTCTAAAATATGCAACCACTTTGAGGTATTTTATTTTGAGAAGAGAAGCAAACAATTTAAAGAATTAATGTTCTCCATAATATCAATGAGATCAACTACTAGTTAAAATTAAACTGCTTGCCCCAGGTCAATAACTATTTATACATTATCAAAACTCTTTCGCTACTAAGGCCTATCCCAATGTAGCAAAATCTATAACTGTCAAAGACTCAACCCCGGATCTTTCCACTAGAACTGCACGGTACTATTGCTCGATGGGCAAACCTTAAATATCCGCCGCTGCTGCTATTCTACTAAGATTGTCTTCCTAGATTCATTGTAAAAGACTTTAATGTGCATTAATTGTTTAATTAGTACAGAATCGAGGTCCTATTTCTCACGTTGACACAAAACATCAACTCCGCGAAGTGAAGCAGCACACGAGTCAATTAATGATGCGATCACGTGATACAGCCATTTCCACAATAACCCAATTTTAGATAATGGACTAGTAAATCTATTCCATTCCTGACCGCTGCAATTTGAGAGAGACGCTAAACATTCAGGAATAGAAACGGACGTCAGCTGCAATTGAGGTAACTCTAGACGAGGAGCAAGTTAAGTCGTGGATACAATGGATTAAATGTTGACATGTCCAGATTAGTTTAATCGTCTTTCTCCTGACTAAGTGCGATTTTATTGAAATGAATTGCTAAGCACCCTCAAAGAGTCGAGACTCTCTCTGATACAAATTCCCTAAGACATTAAAATCTTTATTAACCTACACGTTACAAAAGAGACAAAGCTTGTCGCGGCGAAAAGGAACATAGTTCAACTATAAAATGTGTGACATTAAGTGTTACAACATGTGATAGCAAGTACTTCTGAGCTGGTGACACTATCTATCAACCATGAAGTGTAAAATTTCAATCAAAGTAATAAAAAATGCTGAATCAAAATTTATAAAATTTATTATATTTTAAATTAGAAATTAACCGATCGTTGACAAATAATACCAAGAATTTCCCTTAGATGCCTTGACAGCGCTTCAGATTGCCTCGCCTCACAATCCCAGCCCGATTCGCAATAACAAGAATGATTTTACTGGGGACTAGGAACTGAAAACCCGCCAGATATCGCTATCAGCACTCGGCCGTGTCTGTGTCTTCAACTGTTTTGCTCAGTCTTTTACAATAAGGCTTTAAAATAATAGTATCGAAATACTACAAAGAAATGCAATCTATTTAACACTCTGCCGGCTTAAAACCAACATCAACGTCACCGTTTCTAGCAATCTGATAACTTAAGTAAAAAAACACTGCCGTGTTTTATAGATTATGGGACGGTGACCTTGTCAGGAGATTTGCCAATCGTGTTGCATTCCGAAGCAAAATCGAAAGTCGGGAACGTTACGTAAAACAAAATGTCGTCGGCTTTCGGAAGTAAAGCCTACCAAACGGTATCAAATTTCTCTGGCAATGGAGGAACTCACCAGTTAACTTGCTTTAGAAGTTAATGTACTGATAAAAAAATGACAAAACTTTATGGATTTCAACTTATTATTTTATTGACTCAACGTTTCAATGTCTATCCTGAGAGCGTTCCCAAGCTTATTGAGAATACATTTGATTGAGAACAGTGTCAGAATAGACATTGAATCGTTGCGTAAATAAAAGAAGATTTTGGAAACCATATAGTTTTATCTGATGTTGATCAACTCACCAGTTATTGTTTGTGTGTTTTCCGCTCTGCTGTCATTTCTAACATAATACAGATTTATTAGGTTGTATGCTAACTACTTCTGCTGTTAAACGTTTCATAACGTTGCTTAAACAGTCACGTGCTTACTAGACCCATATATCGTCAATTAGGATAGTGGTGAATAAAATCTACAACGATAACAAAAGCTCTTGAAGCAAACGCAATAATTCCCTTTATTAACCTATAGATTACAAAATAGATAAAGCTTGCCACAGTGAAAAAAACATAGTATATACAACTAAGTGTGTGACATTAAGTGTCACAACATATATCATATACTTCTGAGCTCGTGATTTATTGAAGACATTATCTATCATCTATAAAGTGTAAAATTTCAATCGAATTAGTAAAAAATGCTGAAGCACATTTCATAAAAATTTGTTCTATTTTTAATTAGAAATTAACCGATCGTTGACAAATAATGCCAAAAATGATCCCAGTTCCCCTTAGATGCATTGACAGCGCTACAGAATGCCTTGTGTCCCAGTCCGATTCGCAATAACAGGTATGATTGAACTGGAAACTAGGAACTGAAAACACACCAGATATCGTTATTAGCACTAGGACGTGTCTGTTGTCTTTAACTGTTTACCTCAGTCTTTAACAGTAAGGCTTTACATTAATATTATCGAAAAAGTTCAGAGAGGCACGTTGACAGCAGATGTATTGAACACACTATCGACTTTAAACCAACATGAACGTCACCGTTTCCAGTAATCTGATAAATTAAGTAACAAAAACACTGACGTGTTTTATATATTATGGGACGGTCCCCTTGTCAAGAGATTTGCCAATCGTGTGGCATTCTGAAGCAAAATTGGAAGCCGGCAACGTAACGTGAAACCAAATGTTGTCAGTTCCCGGATGTAAAGTCTAGCAAGCGGTATCAAATTTCCTGGGCAATGGAGGAACTCACTAGTTACTATTCGGGTGTTTTACGCTCTGCTCTCATTTTTAACATGGTACTGATTTATTAGGTTGTAGGCTCACTGCTTTTGCTGTTAAACGTTTCATAACGTTGCTTACACAGTCACGTGATATTCCTTTCGCAACAAAAGTGTCTTAGAACACCGCAGTAAACAAATTTCAGGCTTTTGCCTTCAACCCGATTTAACCAGTGTATGTATATTATGTATTTAGTTATTGCACCCTGCATGAAAGTAGGTCTAACATTTACCATATGGCTTAAGTAGTAGATCCATATATCGTAAATTAGGACAGTAGTGGATTCTACGATAATAAAACATTTTGAAGCCAACATAATAATATCTCGCCGTGACAAAGGTCGTTAAATTAAGTAGGTCTATGGCATTTGTGAGTATCGTAGATAAATCCGCGTCAGACCTTTTATATAAGGTTCTGTCATTCCACAAGAAATCCGGTTTAGATGCTTTATACCAGTTCCCCTAAGTGCCTTGACAGCGCTTTAGATTGCCTCACATCACAATCCCAGCCCTATGCGCAATAACAGGTATGATTGTACTGGGGGCTAGGAACTGAAAACACACCAGATATCGTTATTAGCATTCGGACGTGTCTGTGTTACTCAAACACGTGCTTTTCCTTTCTCGACTCAAGTTCCTCAAAACTGTTCCTTTACAAAAGTGGTACAAAGAGTTTTTGTTTGTTCATTGAGAGACCCTGCTTACGAACTGCTGTTTATCTTGGTATGGTGTTGTCCCACATGATGCTTTTGAAGCACTTGCTAAATGACATTCTTTGTCGACTATATGATTATTTTAAGTTGTTTTGAGAATTAGAATGGAATTTACAAGTTGCCGCCAAGTCAACAGAAATCCAAGCGTCTCGGACAAGTAGACAGGCCGGATCGGAAAAAAAACTTGCTTGACGCCAAACAGTTCCTTGGTGTTTGGCAGTAAACACATTTCAGGCCTTTTGCCTTTGACCCGATTTTACCATTGCCTATCTATATGTATTTAGCTAGTGGACACTATATGAAAATAGGTTTATAAATTACCATATGGCTTAAGTATAGACCCATATATCGTCCATTAGGACAGTGGTGGATTCTACGATAATAAAACCTTTCGAAACCAACATAATAATATCTCGACTGCAGTGGTGAAGATAGTTAAAGTAAGTAAGTCTATGACAATTGTGGGTATCGTAGATTATTCCGCGTCTGACCTTTTATATAAGGTTATGTCATTCCACAAGAAGAACTGTTTAGATGCTCATCCTTAAACTATGTAGGTCGATTGTACTTCTGGGCAGTCGTACGGTGATCCTCTTTAGACCATCTGTAAATCAGTCCGTAGATCTGTTTAGCTGTACCTCCCTTTAGTATATCACGTATTCAAATCAGCGAACTTCGGGCTAGGTATCTAAATGTGGATTCCATCAATGACGGCTGTGTCGGAAACAGTTTTGCAAACCATCAATCAGTTTAACCATCAATCAAACAAATAATAAAACCAAAATTACTGATAATCGGAGACCATAGTATTAAGGCCCTATGTGCTGCGCCAAGGACGAAGTGTACATCAATCCAGTCCTTCTGGAAGCAACATGGATAATATGGGATTAATTTACGAAAACGAAGAAACTTCTCAAAACACCCAACAATCTCCGCACTCTGCAAAACTTTGCCAACAAATCCACACCTCATTGTATAAAAACAGATCTTCCACCAGTCAGCTTCTCAATTACGATAATAGCAGAGCAAATTCCCATAAACGGACGAGTGATAGTCTTAAAAGCGAGGGGAATCGAACCCATGACCCTCAGGCACCGAGTCTCCACAGTAAATGTCTGCCACTTTAAATTAGCTATCCGATTAGAGTTATCTAAAATGGATTTAGATAAATCTCTTCTTGAATTAGATAATCTCTTATTGGATAAGAAATATCTTTAATTGGATAAGAGACATCTCGAATTCTGAGGGAATTAGAGATATCTGTAATCGATTAGAGATGTCAATTCAAGATTTCTCTATTTTTATATGAGATTTTTTTTTTTTTTTTTTGGTTAGACGTCAATTCTGGCTCCCAATAAATATTATGCTTCGAATAATAAAGCAGTAAAGAAAGTCCGAAAGGGTCACTGTTGTTAATCTTTATGTTTCCTTTTAGTTATTGTAATCTTCAGTAGAGGTATGACTGATCACTTTGCACCGTTTTCCCATGTGAATAGTTCCGGCTACGAAATACGTAGTAATCTGAAGTGGCTTAGTTGTTTGCTCTGCCAATTGATTTTCTATAAATGGAGTTAAAAAGATACTCTAAGCATGGACTTTTAATCAAATGATTGATTTGTCGTTAATGGAAAGCCTTAAGCGCCCTCGTTTAACCCGGGGAAGTCTAAAAGTTCCGGTATTAAAAAAAGTTGATTTATAAAGATATCAACAGATGTGGTGAATGTGTACGACTTGGTGAATGATGATATACACTTGCTGAGAAATTCAGCTTGGTTACGGATATATGGCAAGTGATTGGTTTCAATCCAGTCAATCCTTCATTTTTCAGTCTGTCTATCCGTGAACAATATAGTTGAAATAGATGCTGGGGAACACTCCATCACTATGTGCCATGGACCTGATTTAATAAAGGAAAACCATATTAACGTTGACGTTTTCGACAAAAGGGGGCGAAAAGCTTGCTGTTTTGGGAGGTGGGGATCTGCATCCTTGGAGTCTGTGGCTGTACAGCGACACTTCCTCAATTGGGACAGTATAATTGAGTTACAGAAAATTCTTTGTTGATACTTTTCGGTCATATCTTTCGACAAAATTCTTAGAAAAGCGTTCAACAAATTATAGATGAACACACATACCTTTCGCGCAAGTGTTGTATATTTATTAGATTTAGGCTGAACCTAACAGAGTCAACGAAATTATCAATGTCTACAGCAGATTACCACCCGCTAATACCTTGCCTCTGTGCTCTCGTCTCCTGACAGTTTCTGAAATTCCTGTTTATATCGTATCCTGTATTGACGCTTTTCCAATGGTTGAAATTGTCTGAAACCTCTATGTGCGCAAAAAAGACAAATATGCTCGATATTTTGACACAATGTGCACAACAAAGCAAATTTGTTCAATATTTTGGCACAATATGCACAAAAAAGACAAATTTGGTCGAGCAAAAAATAATTTTGGTTGATATTTTAAGGCCCGTTAATATTTTTTTCTAAAAGCCACGGCAAACGTACTCCCTGTATTTCAGGAGAACGATTGGAGCCCTTTTTCCCTGAACATATTATTTGCCGATGGCTACCTATTAGAATCACACAAACTGTTCAGCGTGTTATTAGTATGTGGATTATCTTAATGTTTTATCTTTATCAAAGTCATCTTCAGTAGAGGTGTGGTTGATCACTTAGCACCATTTCTCCTTTTGAATAATAACGGCTAGGAAATAAGTGGCTTAGTTGTTTGCTCTGTCTATTGATTTTGTTATAAAGGTAGTTTAAAAGACACTCTAAGCGTGGACATATAAAACAAAATAACAAAAAGTTCTCTGAATTGTTTGTTTTGTTGCTAAAAACTACGGCAAACTAACACCTTGTATTTCGAGAGAATGATTGAACTATTTTTTTCCCTGAACATTTTATTTGCAGATGGCTACCTATTAGAATCACACAAACTATTCAGAGTTTTATGAGTATGTGGATTATGACGAATTTATGTCAATATTTCAATAAATTAAGTACAGTCTTGATTAACATCCATTGCAATCTAAATGCATTCACAGAGAGATGATCAGTTTTGCAAGAACATATATAATATGAAATATAATAAACTAATGACTAACACGTTTTCATACTGTTGGAAAAAGACCGATTGGATTATGGATATTACTCTCATTTGCGGAAGTAACTTTGCGAAAAAATTATTTTCGCCTGGCGTTTTTTGAGTTAAGCTGATTCGTTACATGTTTATAAATTGTATCTGCTGTGGACAACTTTTTTCCTGAGAGACGTAAGTAATTATTAAATATGAGCATGTTTATAAAACCAAATTTACATGAATGGATAATACCATGTGGAAAAAAGCAATGATGGTTGCTGGAAGTTAATTGAAAGATTCAATTTTGTTTCTGGTTTACGTTAGGTTCTCGCTGTTGATATCAACGTCTAGGCTTATTCTAAATGCAGAGCGTCGAATTAGTAACTTTGATTTTAGATTAAGGCAAATGAATTGATACAACACATACACCTCTTTGGGCACAAACGATTTACAACTGGCCTCAGCTGACATGAGTGTTTTCATACCGTTGAAAAGAGACTAGACTTTGGATTCACTTAGTAACCATTAAATATGATAAAGATTAATAAAACTCGCCAACTGACGTTCATGGCGTCATGCGGGATTCGAAACGAGGTTGGATGTTTGTCATTTTCAACGTTCATTCTTTCTATTTTACGAAACGTTCTGCCTTCTGAAATCAATTACTCACTCCGCAGAGTACCAACCGGCTTACAATAATTACGTTTTAACTGCTAAGTCAGATTCGTTCACAATTCATGTGAAAATCTAAAATATATTTCGTGTTGATACCACTTTTTTAAACTGTCAACTTGAGGCGTATTAGAATGATTATTTTAACAGAAAACTGAACTTAAATGGTGCTAGAATATTTACTAAAACATAGGGCAATGCCGTTTGACTTTGGAACAAAGTAATAAGATTCCTATTGAATATGTACATTGTATGGGCCTCAATTAAATGACACTCAACTGACTTCAGCAATGATTGCCTTCTTCAGAGGAAACTGGATTGACTGCTTAAAATGGCGGAACTGCTTCACATTTGTGTCTGTATTTATCGCATATAATGGGAGATTTTGGAATGAACATATACTGCAACCACCATTCCTATTTGTTTCAATCATCAATAATAATTTAACCGAAGGTATGTGACAATTTCGTGAGATTTTCAAGTTTTACAAAAGTAACAAGAATAAAGTAATCATTACAAAGCCGATATAGTCTTGGATCCCATCCGTTTAGTACTTTAGGCCTCTCGATATATCGATAGATTTAACCCCAACAGTTTATTTCATTCAATCTCTTTCAGTACCTGCTGATTGGTCAAAGAGAAGTGCATGTTTCAAACTCGTTGGCTCTTTTGAGGCTTTGCCCACAATTACAGCCAACAAATTGTCCAAAGACAGCATGATACAAACCTGGTAAAAAGGTTTCCTATTCCATATAACTAATTAATAAATTGAAGATAAGTTTTGTTTATTCTTTTTTTAACGTCAAATCCACAACTGTTCTGTTTTAGCGACTTTTCATAAGCAAGGCTAAAAACCTAAAAACTTGGCACTTGGTAGGCTATAGATCAGTCCAGCCTACAACCAAAACCCCCGTCAGCGTGGTTCCCATCAGATCAGCTTATATAAACATAAAAACATTTTAAAAACTAAAAGATTTGAACCCTAGCAGACCGGTTATTTTAAAAGAATATCGAACTAAAATGGTGCTTGTTGCTTAACTAAATGATAGGACAAACAGTTCGATTAATGTATTCTGAGAAAATTATATATGTGATTACAGGTTGGACTGACAGACTGACGGAAGGACGGACAATTCAACTAAAATGTTTTGTCTACCAGTACTAACATGTCAATATTTAAAGATTTTCAAAAACAAAGAATTTAAATATGGAAATCGAAATGCATTCCCAGATAAATGTGTAGCCTACTGAAGTACTGAGGTATCGATGTTTTTGTAATTTGTCTAAA
Organism: Katharina tunicata; assembly: GCA_032466195.1. Classification (NCBI taxonomy): domain Eukaryota; kingdom Metazoa; phylum Mollusca; class Polyplacophora; order Chitonida; family Mopaliidae; genus Katharina; species Katharina tunicata. The sequence goes on along the minus strand of JAVFBZ010128636.1, from coordinate 4,586 downwards.
CAGCCAAACCAAAAAGGACCTACCCTGTACCTTAGTTATATTGCACGGTAACATGAGCACATGTTCGTTAAATCAACTGTTTAAGTTAAGCTTACAAATACAACTACACATTACAAATAGATTTTATTAAACAAATAGTTCATTCCATTAACATAAATATGAAAGTGTCAAAGTCCATTATGTATTCTAGCATGTTCATATTATTCGACTTTAGTGAACACTGTGTGAAATGCTGTCGACATTCTTATCACTCGAAATGAGGATCCATAGTAGAAGGCAGGCTGTATGTAAAACAGGCTCGATAGGACACGGAAATACCTACTGTCTGTATTACTTTTTGGTATGAAATCCAGGTCAGAAAGTACTAACGAATCGTCGGCCAGCTAACCTGAAATAACTTAACATGGCGTAGACAACCGCAAATCAAAAATGTATTAATGGAATGTAAAAACATATTAAAACGGCTTTACTGTTGTCTGTGTAATGCGAACTTTATTATAGCGTGCTCCTGGTAAAGAATCCGAGGCGACTGCTTCGTGTCATTCCTTTAAATCAGCTTTGTTATCGCCAGCGATTTTCTAGCCATGTATACACTGGCTGATAGCATTGGAGAATTTGATGTATAGCGTGTTTAAAATCCACTTGACTGGATCCCTGAGGCGCCATTGTGTAACCATTCTGTACATGCGCAAGTTACATTTTGCAACAGTTGTTAATGATTGTAAGTGCCATAAAAAAAACGAGGGAATAAATGTGGCACAATATAGAGGGTATCGTTGATGCACAAAATTAATTTGAATTATGTCCCAATACGTTAAATATCTACTTCATTAATTATTTCAATCTCATAAAATATCTATGCAAAATAATTCAAAAGAGTTGACAGATGTTCTAAAAGACCTAAAATTGAAGTTTGAGAGGGATTCATATAACCTGTATGTCTGGTTCAAATTGATCGATATGTAGAGTGAAATCAACTAAAACGATACAATTTTTAAAAACTCGTGTGGATATATAAATATTTGGCACGAGGGAGTCGATTTGTTGTGAAGTCCTGTGTTGAAACCTGTCATTGACCCGTGGCATATTTGCCTGTTACCATTGTCGTTAAGGGTGAGTTTCTTCACCCGGTGGGCTGGCACGCTTCATACGAATGAAAATATAAGAACAGCAAAAAACTCCAATCAAACAAACATATAATTATGTGTATTATATTGTCCAAGCTATGTACTCGAATAGACGATTTCCCATCACAAACTAATCAAAAACTGTCAGATAACCGATTATTATCTAGGTCAATGTTCGATTGTTTCGTATTAATACTCCAATGTGTGCCTGTTATATAAACGTGCTGACAAAACAATAAAAACAAGGCTGAGAATTTCGTATGTACTTTTAGAGTGAACTGGAAAAGGTATGTTAACCGACTTTGACACTAACTGTCATGCATAGCTTATTTTCCAGACAAACAGGCACTGAACAGCTTGTTACCGGATTGCGGCCAACGAAAGCGCATTGCTAGAAAAGGTGCTGGCTAGTTTATTATCACGATGTCAGAATATTTGGGAATGTTATGTTTACAAAGCTGAAAATGAGTTTTCGATTTTAAAATGTTTTCAGAATTTTTTTAAAACCAAATCCTGACCACGCGGTCATACAGTAAAAGTTACCTTAAATAGCCTAATATTAAAAAAAACGAGTAAGCAAATAAATCCAAGCACAGGTTTGTAACCAGTTGCCATATAGACCTGTTTCGAGTAACAATGTATAACAGAAACTCCGGAGCAGGAAGTCATGCTGTTATAAATACATTTCGACTTTGATATGCCGTCATCGGTTAAAAACATAATTATATAAGTTTATATTTAACGATGGGTGCATAATAAAGCCGTATTATATAATCGATACCAACAAGACGTTTCTTCGGAGTTTCTCGTTTACATAACGATAGTTTCTCTCACGCAATGAGTTCACACACTGTCTTTCGAGTGAATTAACCTTTAGTACTGGGTAAAACCCCAACGAAACAAACAATCTGTGTTACATATATGTAACCAAATGCATCTTTGCCACTTCCGTATAATTTTTATTTTTAGTAAGATGTCCGCTCCGTGTTTCTCATAAAACTTGAGCCGCAATAGAAAAATAAATTGAAGCGGTCTGAATGTGTAACTTTGACGTGTTCCTGGAGAGAATTGCACTCACTAGTATATGACACAATGACACAAACACTATTGTAATTTCGTATTGATTGTCGAATAGTTCAAAACACCGTCACCTGGCGTGTAATCGTTAGTGTTCTAAAAAAAATGAGGTACATCTTGGCTAGCAAGGAATTTAATTCCGAGGTACTCTACACTTTTATTACAACCCCTGGCGGATCAAGCGTATACAAGAAGAAAGTACAGTGGCGCCCTTTATCAATGAGGTGATCAAGGTTTGAGTTAACTCACCTTGTTAAAATAAGATTCAACCAACAAATTAAATTTCTGTACTTTTTTTCAGTTTTCTCTAAGGTGAGTGAAGTTAAGGGCTAGGAAATGACGACAAATAATACTGTACAACAGGAGGGCTTCCTGGTGCATCTAGAGCATAAGGGCGCATGGACACACCGCCTAACCACCCCCTTGTGTCTTTGCAGCGTCGGGAATAGAAGGCACCAAATCTATATACAACTACATCGAAAACCTCTATGATAGCTCTGTGAGATGTAAATTATGATCCTTGTAATCCGTGATCAAAACTCAGTACATTATCACCACACCTGGTAATGTTTTAACAAAATAGGTAACAATAATTAAGTAGATCACACGACCAGGTGTATTCCCTACCGGTGCTAAGTCAGGACACGATGTTCTAATTTGGTGCTTGTAAACATTAGCACGCTTTCACATGAGTGAAACAACTTAAAGCAAGAAGTGAAATCCCAAACCAACAAACGAGTATTAGCAGGTTTTAAAACGATTACATACAGTATTTTATGTTTTTTTAGATGTTGTTTAAAAAAAAATAGGTTTGATTTTAAGCCCCTTCCATTTACAGCAGAGGCCTGTAATTTTACAAATTGGCCCCTAGTTTTATTTATGCTTCTTGGAAAAGCACTATTCACACATGTCCGTGGTGCGTGGTGTGATTTGTAGTAACGGCTTCGGGTTATTCCTCGTGTTTACCTCGTGCTTTGATTCATATTTGTTTTAAAACCTGGACCAATCAAATTGCTGCTAATTTGGGGAATCCTCCAACGGTTAATATGTCATTAGATTACTATTAGTAACAGTAATAGCTGCGACACGGCTGTCTATGAAACTCCGAACTTCTGACTCCCAATCATCTCACACATTTTCCCTACACTTTAATGCCATTAATGCTTTCATCATTTCAAAGAACAGAATTGTCATTAGCATGTTTGCTTGAATAAGAATCGAATCGAACTCTGACGTTACCCACGTCACAATCACTGTTATAAATATATATTTTTAGTTGAGAAACCAACTGTTGACAGCATTTTTAATTTCCGGGGAACTTACTCTTTTAAGGAGAACGGCTTCTTCTTCAAAATACTTGGTGGGTTGAAATCCTTCCAGGAACCGAACCAAATACCCAGAGTCAGGCACTACCATTTGCGAACTGTAAGGGTGTTCCAAAACTAAACTAGCTGCTTCGCAACTTAACTATTTCACTTAAGAAAATCGCTATTGGTAGGGCGGCTAGCAAAGTGGTTAAGGCGACCGAGAATTTTGGTTTACGATTAGGTAGCTGAATATGTGGGTCATGGATTTGAATCCTGCATAAATCTAAACCTGTATCACCCCTACTTTCTTATAAGATAGAGTATTCCCCAAAAAGGAAAATACCGTTAATTTATTAATTACAACATTAGATTTCTGCTACTGGATTGCTTGTCTATCACAAAACATTGCAAGCAACGGTTTCGTGCCATTTTTGTTAATCAACCATAATAACCTATTGTAAAAAAAAATCATGATGGCTGAAGGTCTAGTTCTATCACTATTCTTAGCAGCAGTTATATTATGTTATTGAATTGGATACAAATAGAGTGTGACACATAATAACCGTATTCAAAGTTTGCTAGCACTTAATAATTGATCTATTTGATAAATGCTTGCCATAGAAGAGACAGAGATTATTTTACGTTCACCAGAGAGATCTCAATTTAATAGTCAGCTAAATGTGACAATATGCAATGTTGATATGTTCTTTCTTTTTTTATTAATAAAGAACTATCATAGTACAGAAAAAAAGTAATGACGAACAGTTTTCGTTGTTTCTATTAGCCGTCTATTTTCTGTTTAACCCTGCTTTCGATTTATTTTAATGTAATAGTGAAAAGTTAAATTCCAAAGTGAAATACAATATCTTGACAGGCCAAAAACAATTAAGAGAAATGCATAACATGATTTTGTCAAACAATATGCCAATTTTTATTTTTGTTAATGGTATTTTATTAATTTTTAGGAAAATCTCGAAACCTTGAAACTATTATTCAACGTTACAAAGACATGACGACTGAGATGGATTTTCAACTTCTGGATATATTGGTAAGCGACGTTTCGATCTAGATACTA
>JAVFBZ010128525.1:0-24061 GCA_032466195.1 Katharina tunicata | reverse complement strand
CGTCCTTGACCAGCATCCGTTCTGTGTATCTTTGTTGAATATTGATGTTCATGCGGTGCACGTGGTCTAGACCGCTACCTGGTACCCAAAGAAGCTTCAATGAATTAGTACACCGTAAAACCATAATCAAACCAAAAGCAGTTGAAAGATAGGATAAAGTTTGTGTCGTGATAGCCATCAATCAACCAGTAGATTGGGAGTTACCGTAATACCTGCTCCGAGCTGGACGACAATATTCTCTACTTCAAATTCCTGGGCCATTTATCGGAGTGTTAGAAAACATTTTTTTTTTATCTTTTTCTGAGCTGATATAGCTGAACACATTTGCGTGAAACTCAGTTTGTCGCAAACCATCTGCGTCAGAAGTTATGAAAAGTTAACTCGACGATCAGCAAACATCAAATTAAAAGTTCGTTTTAGACTCAAGAGACAATCAGACTAAATCTGATCACAGAGTTAGGAGTTTAGTAATTAGTTTCAGTTTGATCAATATTTCTCAATTTGCTTTATTTTTTATCTTTTTGATTCAAACTTATGACACATTATTCGGGAGATGGAATGCATCTTGATATCGAGGCGCATGTAGATCTAAGTCGGCAGAACTTTGCATGCCACTACTTTCTTTTAAATCATTGGATCTGTTAATAGCAAAACGAATGTATTTGGATTTCCAATGACCCATTGTTCTAGGTCAACAAAGCCCATTTTATCTTCTATCTCGAATTAATGCACGCGATGGTGTACATAATCTTTACTTTTAAACTTTTATTGAAATCGTTATTCCACTTTATTCCAAGCCTTTATGTTATTCCTCGAATAGCTTCCACCATAAAATGGAATTGTTGTGAGATAAATGAAACAATACTGCGATAGCTTTAACCCAGGTCGATTGTTGTATAACAATAATGGTGATAAAGAGTTGTTTATTGTGTTCTGTGCTAAACTCGCACGTAAGACATTTCCCACAATTATGCTTGTTGGTTTACAAATGTGTATGTTTCTGATTTACATTTAGTATGGAAATTTGTACATAGCTCTTACAATATGTTAACCATAAATGCATGGTTTAAAACTGAGGTTTTCCTTTACTTTGAGAATTTAACGTCCCTATATTAAACCGTATAATATAATTTTGATACTTTGTTAAAGCGACAGTACAAGAAATAATTGCGTTTCTTTTCTAAATATATATATTTTTGTGTAAAAAAATGAAAATTTTGCTTGCCTTCGCCGGGATTCGAACTCGGGTCTCTGGCTAGCAGGGCCAACGCTCTAACCGACTGAGCTACAGAGACTCACAGTAGAACTAGCGAATTTTTATCCAGGTAAAGGCTGCAAATCTTTCTCTACGTAAGCGCTGACACAGGGACACCGAAATGGTGTCTTTTTTTCTAAATATATATATATTTATATATATTTCTAGAAACTTGTCTCTGAGAATTTATCTAGAACATGATATGATTTTTCGGCTTTGATTAGTCGATATCCCTGTGCCAGTGTGATTACTCTTTATAAAAAAATATATATTGGTTGCAAAGATTTCTGTTCAATGTTTCTAATTTTACAAACTCTTTTACTTCTCTACATGTTTTCAACAAGAAATAATGGTTGTAAAAAAAATCTCAAAAAGGCAATGAAATGCTACATATAATAAAGGGTCGTTGGGTGGGAGCTTCTTGGCCCTAGTGTTCTCTGACCTACGGGGCACCGGGAATTCGATTGTTGTGGTGCCCTGTAAATGTATCGCTTAGGGTGGTTCCCTTCACCTATTGATATATAAGTGAAAAAACCTTAATTACGACGCTTAGAAATGTGTATGTTTTTTTATAAAAATATAGACAAATATGTCATACATAATTTACAATATGTGCAACACAAATTGATGAAGTAATCTATCACTCGTTACATTTTCGTTATAAAAAACACAATGTTGATTCCAGTGGGACATTGTCTGATTGGGTTGTATTGGACCAGTTGTATTGGACCAGTTGTATTGGACCAGTTTGTAACACATGTATGATCAATTCTTTATTAAATCCAATTTAAACTCCACAGTATCGCATGACGTCTGAGATCAATACTGATTATACTATCAGTAATCGTTTTACGTAAATGGTCTATCCCGAAAGGGTCGCTAACGTTTGATTAACACACTTACTGATAAATTTAATACTCAAGCACAAATGAGCTTCACTAAACTATGGTGATATTTGCCGAGGAGCATGTCTATTAAACTGGCGTAAAGGTGTCTTGTGCAAACTTTTTACGAACTACAATCTAATATTTAGCATTTTTGTTTTGAAAACGACAGAAAATGTCAGCAACCTAGATCACACAGTCAGTCGACCTTCTATACTTTTTTATTTCATTTCCTCATTTTGGTCTCCTTGCAATTATTAATCATCAATCACAATGCAATATCTCTGGTAAATATACTTTGCGCACCGCTCACAAGCAGCATTTCTTAAACGGAGCAGTCCACAATACACTTAGGGTTGTCTGGCCAAACTCTAATGTCATGGATACCATATAGACACAACCAGAAGAAAGTCAATGTCGATTAGAGGCAGTCGTATCAAGTATCCAAGACAGCAATTGTATGTGTGCGTCAACTCAGTTGAGTCAGAATCACTCTTTACTTTATACGCTTTCAGAAGTGTAACTGTCATCAGAAATTTAGAACCGAAGAACAACAAAAAATTTGCAAATGTGCAGATTACGCGAACGACCCAATTAAAATCACATCTAAGCCTCAAAACAAATAGTAATGTCTTAAAGGTAGAAAGTTATTTCTACCTGCTTAGTGGAAATCGATCACTGGTGTTGTTAACGAACTTATTTACCATCCCAGTCCTCCGATAATTAAGAAATTAACTAACGTTTTTACCAGATCGATCTCAAAGGAAACCTAGACGATGTCACGTTTTTATGTACTGTGATAACTTCGTCTTGATTACCCTTATGTCTGAAATAAAATTCAACGTTTTTTTTGTCTTGAATTCGATTTTTGTTTATGTGTAGTCTTCGGATCATATGTTTGTAGTTAAATCCACGAAATACTGATAATCATTGTGTGGTTATGGACATATGTGGATTACAACTCCGTCTTTCATACTCCCTACAGCCTACTAAGCAATAATCTTCCCACACAGGCATTAACCACAACAACACTGTTCTTATTGATGCATGGTGATTCAATATTACGGTTTATTTTAAAACCATGTTCTTATTATTTCGGCTCCTATTTTCAATGTATAAAGAAGACCCAATTGGCTTCAAACTAAACTTGTAACTTTCGTTTTACAAAATAGTTTTAGAACTTGTAAGTAAGCGTGATAAAAACATTATGTTACGTTCTCAACAAATTAATTTCCAGGAATTGATAACATTTGGTGAAGTCCAGTTACATTGTGCGCAGGTCACATCGATCTGTTCATCGGAATCATATCCCTTTTTTAGGGTTTCGTATTATACCAAATTAGTCTACTGATGGAATTGTTGAAGTAGTTATAACGCTTATTTAGGCTGTCAAGCTCTATAATTGTAACTCAATTGCTACAATTGAGTAGCTTGTACTTTTATAAATGAAACCTTGAATAATTGATTCGCCTCTAATTGATATATTCCTGGATATCGTTCACGCTATAGTCACGCCATATCGAGATCGACCGGAAGTATTCAAGGGAAGTACACCGAAGATGACGGATGTTTTTGTCTGTGCTTCTACTAAACCACTAGTATACATAGGAAGTACATGTATACCATTGACTATACCAGATTCCTAAGTAAAATCTCTCCAATTTTCAAGTTCGACATGAACTCCTCCACGCGTAATCCTACTAATAGTTTTGGGATAGAACACAATTATTGTAATTTTGCACATAATACGTGTTCTGTGTTACGCTGCTTGTGTTCCGGGAGTTTACTGTTATATGATGTAGCCTTGTCCTCATCAATACACAGAGGGTATACTACAGTGTGTGAATTTAACAGGCTGTTGTCATCTTTACAGGTAATAGTAAGACAAACTATAATCTAGACATTGCGGACTGTTTGTTTTTAATCAAACAATGTTATACACTATACATCAAAGGATATATTTGTTAAGTAGAGGGTAACTACTAAGTCAAGCATTACATATCGCTGTCTGTGGCCTTTTAATTACGAGGCCTTCTGAATAATGGCAGTATGTTGTCGGCTTACATTTATCTGTCCCATTTGGCACAGGAGAAAAATTAGCTATTCAATGAAGATAACGATTCAAGAGATTTCCCATTATTTGTTTGACAGTACTATCATATATTATAACAACAATAGTACTGGAAATAGTCACAAATAGTTAGGCATCATATTTTTGTACTGATGATGGCATAATATTGCCCAGATATTTTATCTATACCAACATGATTTCCTTGTTTCCCGTATTCTGTATTACTCGAAACTGATCCGTGGAACTACTGGCTTCTATAAAGGCTGATATTCTCAGTTATGTTTTAAGAAATGTTGTAAAATTTCTTTTTGCTTCGGTTCAACATGTCATATTTGACACATGTGCTACAACATATGCTTTCCAATGAAGATAGTGGGGGATTGGGTGGGAGCCCCCTGTGCCCTGGTGCTCTCTGAGCTAAAGGGCACAGGATACCGATTTGTTGTGGTGTCCTTTTTTGTTAATGTTATGTAAATGTTTTGTCCTGTCCTGCATATTGACAGCGTCAATTACGGATATTTCCTTCAATGGTTGAGCTGGCATGCCGTCATATAAGTGAAATAACCTTGAGTACGGCGTAAAAGTCCAATCAAACAAACAAACCAATGAAGACAATATTCCAAGTGACTTCTCACTAGTATGTTGTATTACAGTTGCTGCTACTGAAGATATACACTGCCGTTGAAATGCCCTACAGCATGACGTTAAACACCAAAGAGTCAAAAAAGCAATCAATCTTAATAACGTTATTGGCTTAAGAATATTCTGGCCTTAAATTCTGACTGTCTGGTCATGTCAACATGCGATAGTCTCCTAATGTCCGCCTGGGGACACCGACTCTTCCACAGTGAACACATCAAGTATGGAGTTATAACGAGTTTCTTGCTCAATCGATGGAATATTAGGTTTTAAATCCCTAACCCTTAGTTATAGTAAACGTTTGTCGTACAGACTGGCAAATCCACAATATTAACTGGTTTCTGATGCCACAGGGGGATGGTCGTCCTTTACAGTGATACAGACAGATCATGATCAAAATGTCAATTGGATTTCACGGTCTTTTGTTTGACGTAGTCACCATCTGGTACAACTAAGTAGCAACGCGTGCCTTCTGAATTGAACTAATTCCACGTCCACAAGAGGATTTTTTATTATTCTTAATTTGACAATAACAAGTTATATGAAATTGTGATTGTGTATTTGATGGTTGGGCTGGAGAGGTGTGTTGGGGGGTGGAGGGGGGGGGGGGGGAGGTATTACCCAAGCCGGTATCAATATTAATTTTCTGGTGTGTTTAAAGTTTGCAAAGATGGGAACCCCATGCTCACACATCCTTTACTTATTTAACCTGATTCTTGGTGAAGACCTGGGAACCCCATGCTCACACATCCTTTACGTATTTAACCTGATTCCCAGTAAAGACCTGGGAACCCCATGCTCACACATCCTTTACTTATTTAACCTGATTCCTGGTGAAGACCTGGGAACCCCATGCTCACACATCCTTTACGTATTTAACCTGATTCCCAGTAAAGACCTGGGAACCCCATGCTCACACATCTTTTACTTTGATTCCCAGTATAGACCTGGGAACGCCATGCTCACACATCCTTTACTTATTTAACCTGATTCCCACTAAAGACCTGGGAACCCCATGCTCACACATCCTTTACTTATTTAACCTGATTCCCGGTGAAGACCTAAAGACTAATGTTCGCCAATATTCTGTACTCTACAAGCCTGCGCAAATTTCCTAACAGTTAACATTATGCAGTTTTCCGTGTCTGAAGTAACTATAGCTGGAACGGATTAATATGAAACTAAATTTTGTGGCAAACCAGGTGATGTACGAAGGAATAAATCGACTTTCGATCAGCGAACACAACATAGAATTTAAATTCTGACTCAATTCACTCCCGGAACTAATCAGTATTCAAAAGGACAGCCGTCTAATAATTATAAAATTCAACCCAGCACAGAATATCCTTTATTCTATTGTATATTTTAATGTTCCGAAAACATTTATTTTTACTCGTACTTCGTAAGTTATTCGTAGTGAGCAAAGTATCAATGAACTTGAATAAGATATGCCGATATTTCTCAAATAACATGCCGGTTAAACAAAAGAAAGTGTCTTGGACAGCAATCTTCATGAGTTAAATCAAAGTTATATAAAATCTGTCTGATGTAACTCTGACATGAGCTGATATAAATGGTAACACAGGTTAACAAATCCTCGCCAAAAATATTACAAAATTGTGCTTATAAACGCAAATTATAGTATTTAATGACTGTGCAGATATTTTATTCGCCAGGTGTTTTTTTGCAATCATCATTTGATATGGCAAAGAGCAAATGATGAAAACTGAATCGAAAGAATTTCGTTTAAAGCAATGACTTGCTGTAAAAAATGATCCAAAGTAAAAAGTATTACGCTGTTTCTGTGATTTTACAATAATCATACAATTAGTGATCGGTTGACGTGGAATAGTAACCCCGCAAGTATCGTTAACGTCAGATTAACACAGATGTCCATAAATGATGATTTCAATAACTCATTATCACGTATAAATGAACTCAAATAAGTACATTTCATTTGGGGGATATCAAGTTTATCAATCAATACCGATCTGACATGTTAATAGCTCTCAGATGTAAAATCCCGAATCTTGCATAACACTAGAAAGGTTTTAACTTGAAGCTTAAAGTCACATACGCACCCAAATATTCTGTCTTTTCAGTTTTCACACAATCACATGAATTATATATATTTTCATCAAAAAGTAAACGTTAGAGGTATTCCGTTAATTCTACCCCCAGATTTGAAGGTAAATGTAGCTTAAAAACCTGGTAAAAGTAAAACAATCTGAAAACTCTGCCAGAATTTTTAATTGGAAATGTGTCAATCTTCTGTCACATCTCAGACACAATTTGATGTACCGACGTCACTCCTAGTCAACCGTGTTAGCCACATCCTGTACAAGGTTCAAAATGTTGGCTCGTCACAAACAAGGTAATTCACCTCGGCTGGATCAAAGTCATTGTGAGCAAATATGGCCAGCCCTCTTTCCGTTAAATTCGAATAACTGCTAGATTTCGCCTGGTCCTTACAAGTTTTGTACCCAATGAATAATTTTTATTTTAACGTGACTGTTTTACTTTTTAAACAAACATCAAATCTTGTTAAAATCAAGGCAAACAGAATTAGTTGAAAAATCAAAATTTTGGGTGCGTATGTGACTTTAAAGTTTAGTTGACATTATGGACAAGGTTTGGGAAACCACAACAAACCAGTAAAATTACAAAAGCCTGACTATGAGCGTAATTGATCAACTGCAAAAACTAATGCATCCGGGTTTTTTTTCATAAATAAATGTTCACTGTCGCAAACAAATATTTTCTGGGTTTGAGGTACAATGGCAACTTTACACATAAATCGCATGGGCCCAGAACCATTGCAGTCTTCTCATAAATCGCATGGGCCCAGGGCCATTGTAGTCTTCTCATAAATCGCATGGGCCCAGAGCCATTGCAGTCTTCTCATAAATCACATGGGCCCAGAGCCATGGCTTCTCCACCTCATACAGGCATTATAAGAACGTCACCAAATTCTCGGTAACAGATAATTGGCTCCACGGTGAGGATAAACATACCTAAAATATTTAAGGACTTTATTTCTCGAGCATTGAAACAGTGTTTATGTCCCGTTTTCCGCGCAATCCGAACTTCGTTATCCTGGTGGATCTTTTATGATGATTGCTTCCAGTTTTTGAGTGTGTCTGATCGTTTATCTGCAATTGTTCTCTTATGTTGCTATCAAATGTTTGTAGACACAGCTATAGGATACTGTTAAGTTAGGTCTATTTTTAAATTCTTTATGTATATTCCGGTACTATTTGGCTGGAAAATTAATCTTAAATATCTTCAAAACGATACAGCAGAGTATAACCCTATATCTGTTTACTGTTACTGTCCATAATCTGTCTACAAGTCATGTTTGAGAAAATCTTAGGCGCGCTATTCTCTAAGCAGTAACCTGCATCTTCTCCGAAAACATTTCCCATGCAGTAACTGATCCCCTATTAATTCAAAGAGGGTAGTAATTAAGGGCTTTGTAATAATTCCAGTGCTTGGTGAACAGAAGCCAGTAGTTGTACTGGTTTGTTTTGAGTTACAAAGTATAAGAGAAACTCCGATCAAGGAAGTCATGTTGGTATAGATAATATATTTCGGCTTTATTATGCCATCATCAGTTAAACTTATGAAATCCAGTTATATGTTTAAATGATGATGGCAAAATAAAGCCGAAATATATTATTTATACCAACATGACTTACTTGTTCGAAGTTTCTCTAATACTATGTTACAAATGAACGGACGATTACAGCGACCACCGTCCTTAATATCATAGCGCCAAACAGATTAATCTTGCTGCTACACCTATCTACAAACGATGTCGGATTATTTACTTAAAATAAGTGTCAATCTACGCCAATTGAAATCAATTGCTTCAACGTCAGCCCCACCATCACTGTTTTCTACAGGTATTTTACGAGCTATAACCAGTTAACAACATGTCATTTAATTTCTCTGTATGTTTAGAGGCGGGGTAGCTTATTTACGTGGGCCGTTGAATCTATCGCTTTGTCTCTAATCAGTAGCCTACGTTTCACGAGATCAAGTCCGCCTTTGTTCAAACTCCAAAACGTTATTATATGATAGAGTTACCAGTATGTTTTACTTTATCGATGTGCTTCATTCCGTGGGACTCGTCATTTCAACCACTGACATTTAACTGTAATAACCATCAGGACAGCGCGAAATAGCAATTGAGTAACCAACCATGTAGGGTCGTTCAATATTGTGTTTATAGTTTGTACACTTGAGTACTTTCATCACAAGTCAAGTCGCCATTCCCATAGCGACTTTATCCGATTAAGAAGGTTGTTAATATTCTCCTGTAATCAGTGTTCATCAAATCTGCACCAATTACTTAAGTATAAAAAATTATTTTATTTCCGTCTCTGAACTATATTTAGCTGGAACACATTTGTTATACGTAATTTAGTTGCAAACCACCTGCGTAAAGAGTTAATAACAATTATCAGGAGTTAACAGTTACATGGTCGTTTTTATCGACGAACACATAATGGAGTTTAATTTCTTAATCTCAAGGAGGCCATGATGCTTTTGCTTATAATTGTTGTCAACGGACACGAGATAACTCGAGATAATTAGGAAGCTAACACTCAAGCTTTCCAGTCCACATTTACAATCCACATTGCATGTCCAGTTTAGACAATAAGCACAGACAGAGGGTCGTTGGCGGGAGCTTCCTGTAAGTATAGTCTTAAGTAGGGGTTTAAACCCATACCAAACAAACATACATTCTCAAGTACAGATTAGTACTAAATTTTAGAAAGAAACCTGGTCATTTAAACCACTGTTCAACATCAGCAAGGTTTTAATTGCCTCATTGAGACAAGCTACATACTACTGATTACACCATGGAATGATATTCATATCAGATAAAATATTATAAGCATCGAAAGGTGTACATGATCGGCATGTTATTGTGGTGTGATTTGATGTGGAGTTGTAGTTTATATAGGAGATTTAAATAAATACCGACTGTGGACAATCACTTATCGCATATGGTTACCTTCGCAGGACAGTTATAGTACATATGGCTAAATGTCGTGGACGTAGTTTTCGCTCTTCGTGTTTGTCGTTCAATCGGTTGAGCCGAGTACAAGGAGTTGATAACACGAGATCATCTATCATTGGTACATGTTTTAAGGCCAATGTTATCATTTATCGGATAACTGTCGTGTTTACCTGGAGGTTTATAATAACCGGCTTAATTTTCTCGTTCAATCCTATGTCACGCTGCCCTGTAAGGCTGATAAAATATTTGACTCGTTTTTTTTCTAATCATTAGCACGATTTTTTAGTCTTTGTCTCCGAAAAGTTTGTTTTCTCAATTTCGATGTACCACGCGAAAAGAGACAGACGATTGCTGTCAACACCTTTCAATGTTTTACTGTGAAAACAGAGCCGTTCTTTACCTATGTTCAATTATTTTATCAAACTATTCGGTAAAACCAGTTCAAATAGAACGTCTGATACGTGTTTATGTCATTAAATCAGCTGACAAATAGACCGAACAAATATACCACGCGGTTCGGAACAGTAGCTTGTAATAGAAAATCACGTGTCAACTCGTTCTTTCCCTCTCTTGTCTTTCGATTGATCTCCGAGAGCAGTTAATTTCACCCTGAACAGCTTTAAGGGACATTTTCAATTTTAAACATTGTATTTCAGATTTATTGTATAGTTTTGCGTGTACACCTGCCGGGGTCGTGTGGTGATTCAGGGGAGTGAACTCTTTATTCAGGTAACGGTAAAACACAAATCTATTGTCAAATGTCATGCTTTACTAAACGGTTTATTTTGCTATGATATCAAATTTTATTCAAAGATACACACCAGCTGAACAATAATGGACCCCATCGTAAGCGATGAATACATTTTTGTTGCGCTTAAATTATTGAAGTTACTGTAACGTGCCTCGTAGAAATACAATTCTGTGATAGTAACTTGTTCTTAATCCCAGGCTGAGACATTTACAGTGTAGTCATACAAGTGAACTAACATTCATTTCAGAGTAAACAAACACTCACAAACAGTCGCAAATAGTCACACTAAAACAATTTGAAATGGAGGGTAGGCTATATGTATGGCCTTTCAATGTTATATGTATAGTTTACATGTTGGGGCACGCCAATCACAGTATCACTTAACAGTGAGTTACGTCTGAGTTAAGTTAAGTCAGAATTCTCATAGATACCTGATCCAACATGGAGGGGAATCTTGTGCACAAACTACACAAACTACACAAACCTACGCCAAAGTTCTTCGTTTCCATATCTGAATAAATGTAGACTGAAGACATTTCTTAAAACAGCTGCGTCAAGGTTTAAGAGGAACTTCATCACAAAACACACAAATACAATGTACTTTTGGAAACTAGGTAGAATCGGAACTAATATGTAATCAAAGTCGACAGAAATTAGGAATTTTTTTCTCAAAGCTAACAGAGAATTCCTTTTAAGCATCTTTATGTTCAAAGAATATTTCTCTTTGATTCGTACTTTACACAAAGAATTCTTCAATCCTGTTCCTTTTACCTTTTTAACGAATTTATGTACAATGTGATAAGCGTTATATTTTAAATTCTCAAAGTACACACAATAATAATTTGCTTTTTAATGAAACCAATCTATCGTGTCGTCTTGATTCCACTCACGTTAGTGTTTTGTTGAAATGTGGATTTAGGGCTGATTCACGGTCAGTGAGTTTCGCTTGAGAATAATTAGTGTTATTTTGTTTTTCATCTTATGGGATATTACAGTTGGCGCTATTAAAGGTCCAAGCGTAAAATACTTCATGGACGAAGTATTATGTAACCTTAGAGTATAATACAAAATCTGTGTATCATAAAGATAATTATTTATACCTATATGCTGACATATAAATAGTTAATGTCTCTTCTCTGGAGGTTAAATGTTACCCATCACTTCTCGACATTTAAACCTCTTTTAAGACTTTTGACAGGTTATCTGCAGGGAAAGTTGATTTATCTCTTCTTTTTTTTAATGGACAAGCACGTCATTTGTGATTTACCTGTGAAAAACGGTTAGTAAATTTCTTCGCCAGAAAATATAAATTCCTTGTGGACAATGACTATAAACATGTACTTTACTTTACTTTAGTGATTTATCATTCAATAGGATTCGCTTTTCTTAACATAGTGTGGCGTTTCACCTGTCCTTAACATGAACACGGTAATACATCCCATTAATGACATTAAACTGAAAGCTGACTGAATGATCTGTAGCGCCCAAACGCAAGCGTTGGTAACTGTTGTAGCCCTCATACATGAATTCCTGTAAGGCTGAATGGAAATATCATGGACAGTATATTTAAAGCCGATCTAGGATCACCATATGGCAATCATTTGCTGTGCCAATGACTATAGCTTGTCGACTTATAGGAACGAGTGAAATTCCGAGATTGAAACACGCGGTAGCAGGTACTTATCGGAACGCCCCCTCGTGAACAAATGTGAAATTTGACATGACAATCCCTGCTTTCAATATCTGAACAGCACGTGACCATCACCCTGCTAAATTATACCTTCGTGCACAACCAAATTGAATGAGATTTGTACATTTTAAGTTAGCACATTAAACTTTCCCACCCTTCCACCTTGAACTACGCGTTTCTTTATTTAGAAAGACATTAACTTCGTCCAAATAGATTCATCAGCTTGGTAAGTACAATTATACTTCGTATTTTATGCCAGTTCATTATATATAGCTGACCCAGAGATGACAGCTAGTATAATTTACAGGACTGGGCCTCATTGCAAATAAGTTATAACCTGACCGGCACACAAATTAGTTCTTTAAAAGAAGTCGGTCAGAAATATGATTAAACTTGGGATATAAGAACTACAACTGTGTCGATATTTGGTCTCATTACGTGACTGAAATACATGATCGCTTATTCGCATGAGACACCACGTCTTCTACTAATATTCAAACATTTAATCTGTTCCTGACTAACCCGAGTCGTATACTCAGTTATGTTCAATGTTGTATGAATTTCTGGTATCAATTATTGAACAAGTAAAAGCAGCTGCCAAAAACGTTAAGTTCCAAAAAAAAAAAAGACCATTTATTGACAGTTTTGTTTTCCTTTGTGTGTAGTTATGTATTTGTATGGTAACTTAAGACAGTGTAATCAGAAGCGTATTTGTACGTGGTAAAGACCACAACTAATTAATCTGGAAACTGTCCACATTGTGTAAGGTTTCGACATGCCTGTTAGTTACATGAAGTTCTCCTGTGGACTCTCCAAATGTTTAGCCAACATAACGTGCGTATTTGTAACAATGTCTAGCTAATTAGAAGTAGTGCACAATGTATAATGGTCCGCTTTAGAGGTCACTGTGACTGTTATGGAACGATGGTTGATTTTGAATGTGAATAAACGAACATTCGCATATTTTTGTTCGTGTTTTGATGAATAGGGGTTACTTCACAAGTTCTTCAACAAGCATGTGTTTGTGGAATAGAGGATCCAATCTCTACAACAAGACTTTACTGATTAACCGCTAATGAACAATTTATTTATTTAAGACTCAAGAGACAGACACTGAGGTCAAGGTCGTTGCTGCTTATATTTTAAAAGTGAAATTTGAAGGAAAACTTATTTGCGAACCTAGACAGGGCTGCATTTTCTTTTCTGGATTTCCAGAGCTTTTAATCAAACTAACGCCATGCAAATTACATGTTGTTGTGTAAGTTGCCTTTTTCACCATATGTCATTAGCTGATGATTACAAATGGCACCGTAACGTTTTTAATAGTTAGCGTGTTTGTCTGAGAATTACTATATTGGGGGACGCATTCAACTGCAGGTTGTATTTTAAACATACTTTCACTCTTTTTCATTTTCAACCCAGTGCAGTTTTGAATGGGATACCTGGGAAACACTGTGTACTGTTAAACTACAGTTACAACTGTAACAATAAAATTATATATACACTTTGAAAGATGTTTGTAGATTTACAACTGAATCAGCTGTGTGTTATTGCAGTTTCACACTCGATTTAACTGTATCTTGTCTCTCTTTACAGTCAGTTTAAATGTAACACTACAAAACATGTTCACAGTGTATTCACATGTGTAATTATATTGTACTTTAACTTGTTTTCTACGTATTTTTACTATACAAAGGTGAATGTTGTAATGGTAACATTATACGGCTGATAATGTTTGTACTTTGCATAACTCGTCAATGTGTTGTGCCATGTTTTTCCCTTGCCTTATTTGTCATAAGACAATTAGATGTCAGGCACTTTTCTGTTACCATGTAAAATAAACTATTATAATATTATTATAACAGTGTCATTTTATTGATGGGTGTATGGTATAGATTTTGCTGCATCTGCTTTATTATTGAAGTAAATATTGCTCAATCAAGTTCAGTTATTGTTGCACTATAAATTCAAGTAATTGTATCCAATAGAAAATTGTATTTAAATACACTTAAACTATGACTTGCACTTATGAATATCTATTAAGTACTATGATGATAGTTTACATCTTGATATATTATTTTTTTTAACTTATCTCAAATTTCAATATGTATATGTATTTTGTTATAAGTCATGTATGTAACTGGGACTATGGCCACTCGCCATGCAGCTTTTTTAATTTTGTTCTTGTTCCTCCTATGCCACATATGTGGCCGGAGTGTAAATAAAGATAAGTTAGTTGAAGTTAATTAGGTTTGTACAAACACTCTTTGTTCAAAACTGTACATTCAAAACGGCGTAACTTAAATGATTGACTAATTTATTTAAATCCAGTATTATCACTATCAAATGTGCCCCGTTCATTGTAATCAAAAGAGTGTTCCATTCAATCGCCTGCACACTGTTTATGCTGGGTTTGTTCTACCATTGACATTAACACAACGTTCTCTGGCATTATGAAAATAACTACTATATATGTCTATCCAGGACATACGACCGTATGTTTCAATTGTTTTATTACATTAATACTGTCCCTCATTATATCAAATTGCTTTCTCTATTTTGTTTTCGATGGGTTTTGTTTTACCTACATGAAATATCGATACCAATCACTTTAATAAACAAATACTTGGATTATTTAATTTGAGATGCAATAATTTGAGTTTTAATGAAATGTATCAATTGTCTCGCTTTTAATTATTTCCAAACATTTCTGCCGTGTAAAGATTGTTCTCGACAATAGTAGACATGTTCTAACAACCAAATCAATCATCCCTTGGAATTAAACAATTAGTGTGAAGCATAATAAAGACTAGTTAAATGACCAACAACAACATACCCAGGTGCTGATTCTAGTATAACAATATGTACACTCTCTGCTAAGTTCATTGTGAGAAATCCGGAAAGCGCTTATCTTGTTTCACAGACTTCCACCGTACTCTGATTACACACTGGTTAAGGACAGTCCATTCGAGTGTAAAATAAAGTTTGATGTCGAGTGGTGTTAACGAGAGAAAGGCAACTGACTGGATTCCTTAGCGTTGCTTTCCAACATTTTCAAAGGGTGAGCTTCAAAACGTCTATGACGAATTTATTATCTGTCTGTCAAGTCTCTGTCTGAGTTTATATTAAATTATAATTACTAACAAATGTGCCCTCGCCAATGTTTGGTTTCGATCAGAGTTAACTCCCTGGCCGCTGTCACCTCCATGAATACGCTGTCAGATTCCAGTGACATCGACATTGCACAAAAAAGTTAGCTAAAAATGAGGTTTCTGATATTTTACCGTCATTTAAATATAGTGATTGTGAAGGAGGTATGTTTAAAGATATCCCCTTATCACCTAATAGTCGAATTTAACTGTCAGTTTTACTAAATTTAAAAAAACAAAATTTAAGGCGAAGGCGGCCATGTTCCCTTTTTATTACCCGTGAGTTGAAAAACCCACCAGGGTGCACGAGTTTTATTCCCCCGGGCAAATTGACTACTCAAAACACCAGGAATGGTTGACCGATAATAATGTTGTTTATCAGGCACTTCAACTCTTTACTCAAATCATGCTCTACTGTTTCCTTGTTGTTGTTGGTTTTGTTTTAATTTCTTGTTTGTAAGAGTTTGTGTTTGTCTAGGGTTAACGTTGATTCGATGATTCCTCTGTACTCCACGTCCTTTGGATTCAACTTACAGCGGATTCCAAAAATAATTCAACTTACAATTGATTCCAAAAACAAACACCATGTCCTATGGATCCAACTTACAGCTGATTCCCAAAATAAACACCATGTCCTCTGGATTCAACTTACAGCTGATTCCAAAAAAGAAATAATTATCCCTCTGGATTCTACTAACAGATGATTCCAAAAACAAATACTTATCCCACTGGATTCAACTTACAGCTGATTCCAGAAACAAACACCATGTCTCCTTGATTGAAATTACAGCTGATTTAAAAAACAAACACGTCACATGGTTCTCATTTTCAGCCAGTTTTCAATTGAATTACCCAAAAACTCATTTTTAACACAAACACGCTAATCCAATGTATGTTTAATTCCATGTCCATTCCAAAATCTTAGTTAATTATGTATTCTCAATAATCGTTGTGTTTATTGTGCCGTGCTTTGTGAAAATAATAATAGAATGTACGCCGAGAAGTTGCAATCCGTATAAAATATATTAATCTTGGAAATTAACAATGTAGTCCGCTACTAGAAAGCTGGTCAGGAAATAACAAAATCTAACTTTAAATAAAAATAAGTTATCATGACCTTCTCTCCGTTGAAGAAGTCGGTCAAAAAATATGCTAAAACAGTTATATATCTTTTTGCATGATTGCTTTTATTGAGCTTGTATAACTGAATTTGTTGAATGTTGTCTTTATCACGGATAGACAGAAAATATCGATACAGCTTTGTTTCTAATATGCCCAGTTAATCAACTGTAGGTAGCATGTCATATACTTGTTAAAGGGAAATAATTGGAAGCGCCTGTGTACAGAGAACCGCTACACTGAGGTAATTTAACTGTCTTCTCTTAGAATTTGTTAACACGGTCTAAGAGTTAGTAATACATGCTTTATACTTAATCTGTAAACGGCAGCTGTAAACTACTCGGAGATACTTCATCAATTCAGATGCTTTCTTCCACTTAAGAAATAGCAGATAATAGCAGCTTACTGGATGAAAAACCGAAGTTCGTTAATTTTGTTAAATTAATTAAACACCCCTTCCTTGTCTGAGAGGCAGTCTCTAAGTGGAATGTGGTTACAAAGGTGGCAAGTGCCCTGCTCAGAGCAGATGAATGTGGCAAAAAGTTCTTCCCGTAAACACAGGATCCGAGTCTCCTCGTTTGAAATGAGTTTTCCGAGGCTGATTCTTTGGGACAACTGTGTTTTTTTTTTTTATCAATACCCCGCGGGTGGTTTTCTGGGATCCTCCTGTGCCCTGGTGTCAGGGTGTCAGGACGCCGATTTGTTGTGTTACTCTGGTTACGTCCTGGTAATGCCATGTGATGTGTTTTGTGCTACCAGTGTGCTTGTCGTGGTTTCCTTCACCCCAGTGTGATTGTCGTGGTTTCCTTCACCCCCAGTGTGCTGGTCGTGGTTTTCTTCACCCCAGTGTGCTTGTCATGGTTTCCTTCACCCCAGTGTGATTGTCGTGGCTTCCTTCACCCCCAGTGTGCTTGTCGTGGTTTTCTTCACCCCAGTGTGATTGTCGTGGTTTCCTTCACCCCCAGTGTGCTTGTCGTGGTTTTCTTCTCCCCAGTGTGCTTGTCGTGGTTTCCTTCACCCCAGTCGGCTGGCACCCCGTCATATACAATTATAATAAAGAAACTGCGTATTTAGATAAATGTCCTTTGACTTTGATTTGCTTTCCCTTTCTGAAACCACTGCAGCTGTTTGTGGTCTGCAACAGAAATCATATATCTGCCACATGAGTTTATTGATCATATTTAAATCAAGAATTAGTCTCCTTTAGATAGAAGGCACGAAAAATCGTATCGCTGAATAACTTTTTGTTAGCTACTAACATTAAAAGGCAAGATTTGAAAGTGAGTTTGGAATTCGAACACAGTTAACTGTCCCCTTTCTCAATGTGTTTTAAAATAGTTTTGTGTCATTGTAAGCAAAGCACAAACATGCAAATATACATGTATGTTGTCGTGTATGTACAAGTTGTTACACCTTTATACTCCGAACAAGCCAAATGAAAACAGTAGTTTAATATCTTACAAAATAGCAACAGTAGAATGTCCACACACACTAATGGTGCTATAATCACATTATCCCACTAGAATCAGTTGACAGTTGTCTTAATCTCAATAGAACTCTTTCTAATATGAGTGTTTTGTGGCCTTTAGCATGTTAGGGATCGCATTAACGGCGGGTTGTATTTTTTACATTTCTTGTTTTTTGTTTTTTTTCCTTCTTTACTTCCTTTGCTTTCTTTTTGCGGACTTCGGCAATGGGTATCAATCAGTCTTTTGTCAGTTTATAACTTTTTATTTTGTTTAGAAATATTCACTTTGTCTCAAATAAATCAGTTACCCGACAATTGGGATCAAAATATCGATGTAATAATCCTGCCTAATTTGTACAAACCCTGAAAAATGGGTTCTATAATTCCTAGAAATGAACCAACGAATCATGTACACAAACTTCAGGAGCATCGACCCAAGGCACTTTGTTCAGAGGGGAGTGGCTTATCAAGGCCTAACATCCTGTTTATTCTGAACCTCTTCAATGAACATTAACAGCAATGTTTCTGGCGTATTTAGCGATACAAATAGATAGATTGTCAAATTTGAGAAGTCATTGGAGTGTGTAATGATATTGGACGTGAAGCGAGGCGATCGTCTCAGTTTCAAGAATTCCCAAATGATTCTTCCATATTATGATCGCTCCTCCACACAAGTTAATCTGTGCTTACAACCATACACATAAGGACTTACTTTAGATCTAATCCATTAGAGTGCAAATTTATATCTGGTGTAGAGTTTGATAATGGATATAGCACTGTAACCGGACAGTTTAAGATTCTACTGTGTACTACTATGTATTCTACTATGTAACCACTTCCTTAGTTTACCGTAATAAGTCCTGGGAAATCACTGTGGCCTTGAATTGGTTAATGCAGACAGACCTTTTATGTATTGTCGATTTTATTACTTTTTGCCAAGAATCGAAAAGTGAACCATAATAAGTGAATCTGTTATATAATTTTTTCTCAATCAATGTTCATTCAATTAACGCAAATTACAGTTCTTAAAAGACACCCTTGGTACAAAACCGCCATATCAATATGAAGGTATAAATTTTCCCATTATATCATGGTGACAGATCGAGCTTTTCATTGCTTCACCGGCACACAACACAGCTGCTAATAAAGCGTTTTAATCAACAGCCGCCATACCGACCCTTATGAATTTCTTCTACAGGCATCAACAGCTCTTTTCCTAGCATAATCAGCCATTGATTACCAAATTGGGAAGCCATTTGGGTGTAAAATGATGTTGGATATGAAGCGAGAAGATGGTCTCGTCGTCTTTGATCTTTTACAACCAAACCCATCATCGCTTTCCTTGGACGGAGTCCATTAGGGTGTAAGTTGATGTATTGTAATTAATATAGCAATCTTACCGAAACTGGTCACGATTCTATTCTTACTATATGTTACAAGTTGTTCTGATAATATTAATTTTAAGGAAAATCGAGCGGGCTTTAAATATTGTTTGATTTCGAGTTGTATTATTGTGGAGATATGAAACTGATCAGACTCATCCACGCTTTCCTTTAGTTATATTCTAATATTCCAACTCGAGTGTATTGTTTTCAACCCGTTGTGTCCTTCTGACATTTAAACACGGTTCAACTTTCTTAACCAAGGCAGCGTTCCAAGAAACTTTGTTTCTGCGTGTAGTTCAAAAGTTAAATCAGGTTTATTTCGTGCAAAATTTAAATCGAGGTTAATAAGCATACTGTCGTGCAACTACTAATATCTAAATCAATATACTCTCAGTCAATACAAGAGTCGAATTATTGACGTCAAAATCAGTGTACGCCGTCATATGAGTGAAATAACCTGAAGTACAGCGTAAAATCCCAATCAAATAAACAAAACAAACATTAATTGCCCAAAACGACATGGATTGGCTTTCGCGTTGAAATGCTAACAAAGGGATTTAGATATATGACTTTTGACCTCGATTTGCTTTCCATTTCTGAAACTACTTCAGTCTTTTGCCAAACAGCTGTGTGTGGTCTGTAACAGAAATCCAATATCTGACACATATGTTGATTAGATCTTAATAGAGAATTTATGTCTCTCAGACACAAAGACAGACAATCAAGTCATCGAGTGGCTGAATAACTTGTTGTTACCTCATAACATACTGAAAGTCAAAATTCGAAAGTGATTTTGGAACTTAAACCCAGTAAGCTGCCCCCTTTCTCAATGTGGTTTAATATGGTTTATCGTCATTGTAAGCAAAACACCAACACCCAAATATAAGTTGTCGTGTATGTGCAAGTTGTTACAAACAAGCAAATTAAAAACAGTAGTTTTAAAATATTTCACAAAATAACATGGGTAAAATGTTCACACACACTAGATAGCCCACTGGAATCAGTCTTCTTAATTTCAATGGACGTTTTTTTTTTTCTTCATAAATTGAATGTGTTCTGTCCTTAACGAAAATGGGGGAATGCATAAACGGCGCGTTGTATTTTGACATTTATTTTCCTTTCTAATCAGTGCAGTTTTGTTCAAGATTATTTTTCTAATCTGTAGAGAATTTCAGGATTACTGTGTATCTGGTTCTAAATAGAATTTCAGGATAACTGTGTATTTGGTTCTAAAGAGAATTTCCGGATAACTGTGTATCTTGGTTCTCAATAGAATTTCAGGATAACTGTATTTTGGTTCTCAAGAGAATGCCAGGATAACTGTGTACCTTGGTTCTCAAGAGAATTTCAGGATAACTGTGTATCTTGGTTCTCAAGAGAATTTCAGGATAACTGTGTATCTTGGTTCTCAAGAGAATGCCAGGATAACTGTGTATATTGGTTCTCAAGAGAATTTCAGGATAACTGTGTATCTGGTTCTCAAGAGAATTTCACGATAACTGTGTATCTTGGCTCCAAGAGAATGCTAGGATAATTGTGTATCTTGGTTCTCAAGAGAAGTTCAGTATAACTGTGTATCTTGGTTCTAAAGAGAATTTCAGGATAACAGTGTATCTGGTTCTCAAGAAAATTTCAGGATAACTGTGTATCTTGGTTCTCAAGAGAATTTCAGGATAAATGTGAATCTTGGTTCTCAAGAGAATTTAAGGATAATTGTGTATCTTGGTTCTCAAGTAAACATTATTTTCGATTTCCCATGTAATTTTAACTTGGTTTTTTTTGCGGATGTATATTAGTAGCACTGTTTGATAGCAGATGTTATATAAGTTATTTAAGTTAAGCCGTTTGTACCGCTTTTGGGAACAGTATGCATCTCAAAAGATAAAACTTACACATATTAGCCTACTCCGCTGAATTCCCCATTTATAGTTCACCCCTTGTATCGATTGGTAAGTTTCAACGTACTCAAGACCATATCGGTTTGGTGCCGATCTCTTTTTATATCGATAGATCGATCAAAGTAACCAATGCGGACAAAACAAATAACGCCTATAGTGACAGTCAAAACTGCTTTTTCTGGCATGTTTAGAAAACCTCCAACTACACATCAAACACCCTCACGGAACGAATTGTGAATTGTGTCGTACAACCAAGATCAAAGACATACCAGACGGAGCCAAGGCGTCTGATACCGTTGTCTTTTTATTGCTCCCGGAAATATTTCCAATCAAATAAAACGAAGATATCTAATCTATGGGATGAAACCCTGAGATTTGTTTTTCCCACGCAATAGCCATACTGTACAGTCGTTATCACTTTGTAACATCCCAATAAATGAATTAATTCATCATTTGCAGATATTATCAAAACTATACCGGTTCACCATACCGTAGTCAGAAGAGCGACTGTGTCAAAACCCAACACTGTTCGATATAATATTATTCGATCAACCGCATTAACATCTCTTTTGCAAGCATTATCAGAAATTCCTATAAATTTATTGCCAAATCTGGAAGCCGCTTGAGTGTAAATGAAGCGAATAAATCGACTCATTTTAGTAAATCCACAATAACAACTTATTATAGTAACCGTCTCCTGTCCATGTTGATCTATGCTTACAACCAAACCCCTCACCGCTTACATCGTATTAAATCCATTCCTCTTTGATTCAACGCCATTTTACCATGCCATGTGTTCTCCGGTAATGGGATATACTAACAAAATCTGCATGAAACCTTGAACGTTCAGCTTAACTGTCACGACACACAGTGACTTCAATTGGACGTAAGCTACGCACACTTAAAGCATGTAGTTACACAGATTAAGAGAAACTACGAACAAAAACCCGTGCTGGTATAGATAATATATTTCGGTCATATTATACCATCATCATTTAAACAGATCTTTGGTTAGTTCACATAAAACATATATCTTTAACTGATGATTGCATAATCTAGCCGAATTATATTATATATACCAACATGTCTTCCTTGTTCGGAGTTTCTCTTATTCTATGCTAGGCACACTTCATACCATTGTTTAATGCACACAGAGACAAAATGGTGGAAAATATATACTTTGTCAGTTCTCAAATATTTTCGTCACTATTTTAAATGCTTATATAAAACCCACAAAGAACACGAAGGAACATTAGTAATAAATCTCACTGGGCATTTTTCTTAATCAAAGCCTAAAAGGACTCCTGATTGCGATATGTAAAGATATCAGGACATGAATTAATACTGCTGGAGCAAAGCTCGATTTAGTTTATATCCGGGTGTCTGCGGTGCGCTGCTAACAAAACGAAAGGCAAATAAATATAGTAAAGATGTACTATACGTTCAAACACCGCAGTATCATTGGATACTTAGGCATGGGGCTGTAATGTTATGGTATATAATTGTCTGTAGTGCATGCATGTGGACGAAATAGAAAATCCAGTAATAGGAGATTCTACTGTGCCATGATAGCCACAGGAAATGTTTCCAATCAGATGTCTGTCTGGAAAACAAGGTCCTGGTAAGATGTCTCTACAGTTCTGGGATAGGTTTTCTTCCCAGACAACTTCCCCAACTGGTAGCTGAAGATAATTGCCTTTATTTTAATATAAACTTGGATTGAGTTCACTAAGGTATTTATCATTGAAGAAAGGAAACATTCAGGGACACGTCTTCTTTAATTATATCACATTTTAAGTTATTTGATGGTGACCTAATTCAAAAGAAATCATAATTCTATTTTCAATATCCTTAATGTAACAGTGAGAGTTCCATATATCACATATACATTCCTCTGACATTACACTATGTTTCTATTTAAAATGGGTCATTTCGATAAAATTTGTGATTTCCATGCCAACATTACTTTTTAAACATATGAATACCTCTGTTTTCATATGCTTCACACAGGTTTTCCAGATTTTCCATATACATGTTTTTCACAACGACAACATTCTTATCAATAATGACATATTAAAGTCTCTCAGTCCTGTGTGATAATGTTTTCTGACACAATATTCTGATACCGATTGCTGGAGGTTGGCTGGAGCTCTCATTATTCTTGTGCTCTTTGAGCTATAAAGAAAAGTCTAATACCGATTGCTGGAGGTTGGCTGTAGCTTTCAGAATCTTTGTGCTCTCTGAGCTATAAAGAAGACTCTAATACCGATTGCTGGAGGTTGGCTGGAACTAACTGTGTTCCGCGGCCGATTATCCTTGGCGTCATGTTTTAACATGATTTTGGCCACCAATATAACACGGAAATTGGATGGAATAAAATTACATGTAGGTTGTTATATCCTGTGGAACATTTTCCCAGGCACCTGTGAAAAAATATTAAATATTAGCATTATAACATATTTACACTAATTTGTCAACGTTCTTTCAAACAAAAATATTGGAACAATATAGCGAAGTAGTACAGGAAGTTTGTTCCATTTTTCTTTTCCCCCGACTTAGTGTGGCCCTGTGACGTGTCGTCATTTTCTTACCGTTGCGTGTGTGTTTTACCTTTGTGTGTGGTTCATGTATAGCATATGATCGTTTGTGTTATCCGTGCATATCTCTTCATTTGGAAAAGCCAATGGAATTGTTTGCTTACAGTGGAACGAACGACAACTCTT
>JAVFBZ010128303.1:0-10083 GCA_032466195.1 Katharina tunicata | reverse complement strand
ACATTCCTACATTTCTGCTTTGGCAGTGAGTCGGCTTCTGTTGTGAAGGCTGGTGACATTCCTACATTTCTGCTCTGACAGTGAGTCGGCTTCTGTTGTGAAGGCTAGTGATATTCCTACATTTCTGACACCATTGTTTTAAGCATGGTATACTGTATATAACGAGGTCATATCGTGTTGCATCATATAAAAGTCATGGATGTTCAGTCCTACTATTATCAATACATGAACTTTAACCCATAACATAATACATACATTTTGAGTTTATTTTTCAAACCCTGGCAAAGCTGTATGTTTAGTCCGTTAGTATCTGGCGATCTGGCGACGGTTTCGGTAGCCGGTTTCCACTAACCCAGCTGGCTCCCGATAACCTGGTAGAACGCAGTACGGAAGGTGTTTTGACGATCGAGGGGAGATTTCACAACGATAATCTAGCGGGGCGCCAACTGAATTCCCGTGGAACTTGATTCTTAGTGTAATAATGTACATGTACTAAGATATCATTTTGATACGACAGAATCATTCCTTGCACTATGCATTTTCTGAAGGTAATTCCACATCCCCCTACATCTGTTAACAAAATACTGAATGTGCATGTCGGATGTTGGCGATATTGTTTTAGTACTTCCCATTAAAAGCCAAGTAAATAAAAGGCAACTATTAAACATAATTCTATTTTCCGAAAAGGAGGAATTTCGTTAGTATGAGACTCCGAACTTTTATTATGAGACTCAAAATGTTCATAATGAGAATCGAAATAAATTAATAAATTAATTTTAATAAATCCATCAAAGTTATGTGACTTCTTTAACAACAAACACATAGTTGTTATGTTTTGTTATGTTCCCAGCTACTAAATGCTGACAAAATACATCCACTAACAAGCTCACAATCGTTTTGTATATATTCTTATTGTATCTCGATCGGTTCCACTGACATCTTTGAGAAACATAAACATCTAGTAAAGACCTTAATTTTTTCAATACATGTTAATTGATTGACCAGATGATTTGTAAAGTTTATGAATAAGTAATGTTTAGGCAACAATAATGACCACACAAGACACAAATAGTTTTGATGTCTCATTGGTGATTGAGCAAGAAACGAGGACCCTGAAAACTCAAACAACTATACGCTTTATATTTAAAATGTTTGCGTATATATCGATTACACACTTAGAGTCTTTAATCATATTCTTCTCTGAGATGGGATTCTAGTTGGAGTATGACTGTGAACGCATGGTTAAGGAACATACCTTACAAGCAATGCGGTTTGTTTGCTTAAAACTTCATTATGTTGGGCAGAAGATAACAAAACGCATTTTCAAGGTAAAGGACCACATTTCAATGGATTACAACTGCAAGATATTTTACATGCTAACGTTTCGATGAAGATTCTAACACCGTTTTCAAATGAAATGACATAAAACTACGAACTGTACAATTATATATGATGAACAATAATAAAAAAAATATATATATATTAAGAATAAACAATACAAGTGGAAGGGTTTTAGTGGGTTCAGAGTGAACAAAAGATTAACAATATGTAATAATTGGAGATTAACTGGTCATATAATGCTGGCAGGTGGCACCCATGGTCTCTGTTAAGGCTAGTTTGGACTCTTTTCCATGTCTTTGGCTGGGCTCGGATTTGAAGGGGTCACTTAGTGTGGATTTACTGAAGAGTTTGCTCTATTATACTGACGATCTGTTTTCCTTTATTCACACATCAGAGGTTTCGAGTTGTTTACGTTAAGTCAACGCTATGACAACATTCCTGTCTAACAGATAAAAAATCTAGACAAACAATGTCAAAATACATGGAAGCATGGTGCATTTACACATAGTGCTAAACTGTAATAGACTGAGATCACATTTTAATGGGGTTCCTCTTGCTTGTAGTGCGGTACGAACTTAGGCAAAATCCCAGGGACCTCAGACCAGCGACCCAATATTTTTTGTCTGAATAGTTCACAGAATAGCTTTAAAGTTCACAACAGACTTTTGTTTAATGTGGATGGACCAATGGTCTATATTTCTGTCAAATCTCTAGCGCATGATCAAACGTGGGGATGGGATTCCAATGAATTTGTTCTTAGTCTCTATCTGATGGCAGTCATCGTCCCACACGACTGCACCTTTATTACGTTGAGACATGTCTTATAGAAGTGATTTGTCTTGAAATTGATTTGCCCTGGAAGACCTTGACAGGAAATATGTAGAAACATGAATCACATTTGTACGAGCCCTGGAAGACCTTGACAGGAAATATGTAGAAACATGAATCACATTTGTACGAGACCAGGAAATATATCGTGTAATTAAACATTTTGAACGGAGAGTAGGCCTTGACCAGCTAACCCGAGCATGGCAGCTAAACTCAGTCAGGGAGAAACATTACGATAACAACCTAGTCAACACATAAGTGATTGAGAGACATCCAATTCTCAGGTCATCGGGCCCATGTCGACACGCTAGTGTTTGGGCTGCGAAACATGTCTTTCTTCATTTCAAAATCAGGCCACATGAAGTTATAGCAGAATTTCCGCGGGAGATCAAGTCTGGACCCCAATTGATAATAAGATAAACAGCGGGACTTAATGGTCATCCCTTTTCTGAAGAAAGCCTTTCTTCTCGATCGTCACATATGTACGACCATTGAAAGTTTATCGAGTAAAACAATGTCCCGAAGAAATAGATTCTTCTTCCAGCAGTTCGATCAAAATCACGACAGTAAAGTGATTCCAATCTCATCAAATGTGGAAATGTGGATCCAGTTTAGACGGTGCAGCTAGAAATCCTGCTTCAAACGCAACTGGAACAATTTTCGATAAAGAGAAAAGGGTTTTGGTTCCTACTAACTAACCCAGTAGTAGCAGCCACATTTAGCGAGGATGAAACAGTGTGCTGGCAGCCTGGTTAACATCTGACGTGATTGACAGTCATCGATTCTCTGATATATTAGGGCCATGTCAAGATCTCTATGTTTGCTTTGCGGAAATTTCTTTGGAGATTACAGAAGTAGGTTACATCGGATGATCGTGTCTCGACTCCAGATGAGGATAAGATAAACTGCGATTTAACGGGAATAAATTCTGATGGAAATAGTATACCTGTATAGTACAGTAAAAGTAAAAGCGATCGAGTATAAACTGCTTGATCCAAACGAAAGTGGAAAGGTATTTAAGAAAATCACTTAAAAAAAATAATAAGTTGATAATAATAAATTTGTGTTGATGGATTAAAGGTTATAAATCTTGACTTCGTAACGGCGTAAAAGCATATCTTTATAGGGACAGCCAAACAACTACGGACATGCTGCAGTAAGACCATGTATGAAACGTCCAATGTATAATATACGTAAACATATGTACTTCCCCCGACAACACGAACACCCTGTTGTTTGTAGCTTGATATTTTAATGAAAAGCGTTTTAGAAAAATTAACCTTGAGCCTTATAAATATTAAGAATGTATTGCCTTTATATCTCCGACGCCTGATTGAAGATGCCAATGAGATTTAACTGAATTTATTGGACGTTTCTATCTGCTGGTAGCCATTGTTTTTCATCGTCTCAGGCGATAGTTCAAACGGTGGCGTTCTTCAGGTCAACCATGTTCCAAAGGAAAGCGATTCAGGCCTCAATATGGGAAATGTTCGGAACATTTGCACGGTATAATCAAAATGTTATGTAACCTAAACTCGATCAATTTGGAATGGCCAGCTGACCCAACATGGCAGCCAGCAAACTCCGAAAAATCAATTCACTGATATAATGTCCATGTCAGAGTTTAGCTTACGAATATCATGTATTTTTGCTTCCGACATAAACCATTTGATAGAGAAAAACTTCGTGCAGCTTGGCTGAGCGTTGCGTGATTACAGTTATTGGCGTCTCCAGGGGCTCAGCTCTGTTATTCTGTCTAATACCGCCTAGTCTAGCAATAAAGGACACTACACCCGATTAACATCTTATAATTCTAGGTTTTATTGAACGATTTCCTCTCTATGCTCCATTGGCTTTCTTCATGATTCATAGTCCTTCATTCATAGGTACATGTATGCGACCCCTGTGGGGCTGTCACTGATTAGCCTGAGACATCGTGTATGTCTGTATTCCAACGTGAAGACCGATGGAAAATTCACAAGGCGATGTAACAGCCAGCTCTATCTGTCTACCTGACCGGGTTGTATGTAGATTGACCAATGTCAGGATTGCGTGATGTGTGAGAGGGATTACCCAAATGGTGACCAATGTCAGGTTTGCGTCATGTGTGAGAGTGATTACCCATATGTTGACCAATGTCGCATTACAACGTCACTATATTCGTTTAACACATTATATATTTTTTTTCATTTCATTTTGTTTATTTACTAAAATTATAGGCGTAACATATACAGATTCTCTCATAAGTTGGCAGTTGGATTTGGCGGGAATAAAGCCTGTATTATTGAACGCTTTTCTCTCTACGCTTTAAGATCGACTGTCATGTCAATTCAAGAGCAACTGGACTTGTTAACTACGAACTGTTATAAAACTGTAAAATTTTACATGCTCTGTTCGTAACACCTAGCAACAAGTTCCGCAATTGTGGACAAACGAATTTGAGCCTATTCACAGACGATGATAACAATGCTATTATTACGGGAGAAAAGCTCTTGTGGATCATTTGATGTACCCAGTACGTGAACTCTCTTTAAATTTGTACTGAAGATATTCTGTAAGACAAGGAGGACTCGCCGACGAGTTCTTCTTGTGATCAAGGGAGTAGGTCCTAATACGTAACAGCTCTGTCTAACGTGTGTAGATACCCAGCATGAAATGATATCAAAGAATGAAATAATTATTTCAATTCCGGTAGGCAGCCTGCCGGGAATTAAATCTAGACATTTGGCTTTTATTCTCGGTTTATTTTCTGCCCAATTTGAATGTTTAAATGAATAAATATAAATTTAAAAAAATCCTTTATAGTTAGTCATATCTTTCTAGCCTGTCCTACTCACTCAGGAACGTCACAAAAATAACGTTAAACTTGTTTGTTACGTCGCTGACAACTGTCACAGGACAGTCCCTCCGGCCTGGGTGAAGTCTTTACAAAATAAGACCTAGTAGTTAACGTAAACCAATACTATTTATGACAGCTTTTTGTATATTTCCGGTGCAAAGTATTGACCCTGATGCCAGGACACTTTCAAGCAAAGTTTTCAAATACAGTGATCCAATACCTGAAGCTGTCACCAGCAAAGTATCGAGTTACCTTTATCAACTCTTATAAGGCTCTAAAAGAATATAACATGTAGCTGTGTCTTATAGCGGCGCCATAGGCTGTATACCGTAAATGAAGTATTTATTTATTCCGGGTAGATTCCATACAATCGTATACAATATACCCGAGAGCATGCAATCTCAAGAGAGCATGAAATGATGATTTCATTCTTGGATTGTATTTCATTCCGGGTATCTACAAACGTGCCAGACACCTTTACGCTGTCTACGTTTTCAAGTATATTTGCAGCGGGATGGGGTTAGAATACTAATCAAGGGAGCATACTTCGAACATATTGACTTAGGCAAACGATAGCAATAAAATGAATCTGTTGTTACTTATAACAATAATTACATTACTAATATTGCTAATAATATAAATTATAATTTCTTCAAAGAAAGAGCTTCCTGTTCCCTGGTGCTCTCTGAGCTAAGTGGCATCAGAAGGTGATTTGTTGTGGCCTCTTCTATATTGCAACTGTCATAGGGGTAGTTTCCTTCACCCATTGCACCGGTACGACTTCATATGAGTGAAATAACCTTTAGTACCAAGTAAAACCCAAATCAAACAAACAAACAAACAAACAATCCAAACCTCGCTTGAAACGCCCATCCATCAATCGATCAAAATTTCTGGATTACTTGTTAGCAAGCATTTGAACTCATTAGACAGAGTGTGTATAGTGTCATAACATATTGATGTCTCCAAGAAGTTTGTAATACCCTACAGCTACTAAACTAAATGAAATACTGTGGAAACATTTAAGAACAATGTTTTAAGACTTACCATTGATATCTTACACTTCACGTAAATCCAAAATAACAGCAGTCTGGCGATACTGTCCATTGCACTGGTCAGAAAATACTCTAAACCAAGCTACACTAACACGGTCTTACTGAATTTGTGTGACAGTATCAACAGCAGGCCTCACCTAAAGCCTCATAGGTATGTAAATGTAGAAATACCGACCCTGTCTGCTCTCCGAAATGAAAAACCTAATTGCTTAACAATTAGCCTAAATAATAGTGTAATAGAATGCACTTATAAAGGTTGGAAAGACAAACAATCACAAAAAGTAAACAAGTAGGATAACGATTATTATTTTAATCTCATTTGTATTCTTTAACAGAACATTGTGGAGATAGCGATGCCCTAATTAGATCAGAGTAATTAACCATTTTATAATTATCAGCCATAATCAGACATTGAAAACAGGCATGCTTAATTACCATTGGGTTAATTAACACATACACAATAACTAAACAACCATATCGATATAAAGATAATCGTTGTATCTTGAGCCATATATATAATAATCATTTGATATTAGAAAAAAGCATAGTCTGATCTCATATATTCCAAAAGGCCAAAAACGATACCGAGCTACATTTATTCTAAAATAGTTATTTCGTCTGCCCTTATGGAATACAATCTGTTATTGTAACCAGTTTCTTGCGGACACCTGATTGCCGTCAATTACATCAATTATGTTGTTTATGTAGCTAACAAGGAGTTTATTTGATTGCTGTTTAACGTCATACTCAGGAGTGTTTTGCCTGTATGACGAATTTGTATTGCTCTAAGTGGAAAGCTAATAGGAACCCTAGCTATAGAGATTCAGACTGTGCTGGCAACGCTCAATTACAAGCGCTACTCGCTTCATGTGGAAGGTAGATTTTAACTTAGTGCACACTTGGTGTTTTGCTTATCACGAACACATTCTAAATAGTGCGGATAAAAATGGAGTACCACAAAATATCGTTCCTCTCCAAAGTTACCTATAAACATGCACAATCTCATAGGATTTTGTTTGAGTTGTTTACCAGGTATTAGGTTTAATTCTCATTCCAGACAATAACTCAGACATTGAATTGATCCTTTAGACTTCGGATCACGCTATATAGAAAATATCAGAACACCATGGACAAATACTTATTCTTTACTAGTCTACACATTTACCCGAAATAAAATACTGTAAAACCATATATAGTTTTCTAAGTGAAAATGGTTTTGTAACTTCCTTAGAAGATTTTATTTTACGATATCTATTTTTGACTGGCTTTAGTTCTCTCACCGGTAAATCATCCAGTAGAAAACTTATTTATGCCGTAAATGCCACTTGTTTCCCAATGCTACACATTAATGTCATACATTAGGTGCGATCTTTCCATCGACGCATCTGGATTTTTTTCTTTTCAGATGTTAAAAGACTGACTGTTTAAACATAACTCAGCAATACAAATTTAAATTTGAAACAAGAAATTGCAACGATTTTATGGCTACATCGTACAAACTGACGATGTGACCAATAATTGACTCCATTGATCATCTGTCACAATTATAACATGACTAGAACGGAATATATCTTTTCCATATAACAACCTAGAGAATAAAGCTACGGTTGTAAGGCCCAAATAATTCAAACTGGGTCACGACCAACTAACCTTGTCGTGGTAGTTAGCTACAAACACCAAGAGAGAGACAGTTTGTTGATACACTTTGTCGCACTCCAACATGATTGGCAGTAATTCAATTCGTCATTAGAAGACCCGTGTCGAGATGTCAGTGTTTCGTCTTGGACATCCAGTAATTCTTTATTTGAAAGTGACGACTGATGGTGTTACACGGGGTAATATTTATGTTGTAGTAGAAATCTGTGTCCGTGTATTGTTTTCATTCCTGTGTCAAATTCAAATAAAGTCATCACATAGTG
This sequence comes from Katharina tunicata, assembly GCA_032466195.1. Classification (NCBI taxonomy): domain Eukaryota; kingdom Metazoa; phylum Mollusca; class Polyplacophora; order Chitonida; family Mopaliidae; genus Katharina; species Katharina tunicata. The sequence goes on along the minus strand of JAVFBZ010128303.1, from coordinate 2,101 downwards.
GTGTTACAGCGGAAAATAGATCTCACTCAGGGCCTGGTTTGACTCGAATCATATTGCGTGTTGTGTATAAATTATTACGCATATCCGTTTTTAAGGCAGCCTCAGAATCCATTTGTCTGACTAAATTGAGTTATGGAGATACCTAATTAAATACAGATCGTAGGACGAAAAACGACATTAAACCCAATTAACAAGTTAAAATCACCAGTATTATTGAACTTTTTTTTTCTCAATGCTTGTCATCTGTTTATGGCCGCCATCGCCTATTACAGAATTTGCCTGTCTTTGGCTTGTTTCCTGTGCATACAAATGCACAGTCATCTGTTAGGAACGAAAACGCCCAATCACATAACATCACGACATCTTTAAATTCGATATCACAGAAATAAGTAAGCAAATTAAATACTAGTTATTTCAAAGGAAATGGCACCAGATATTGTGACAAACGCTATCCGCTAAAACAAAGTACGCACGGCAAGAATTCCACGCTATAAGCATATTTAAAACGTTTACCAGCTGGAAAATGTGTACCATCCACAGTAAAGTTAGTCTGATACAATGTGGAGCACGCGAACCATACTGCTCCAGATTGAGAACAGTACTATCACGAATCTATTGACAAGCCATCCTGTACTGATTCCGCAGAAATGAATTGTGTAAATTTTACTGTGGTTTAAAAGTGATTTTAAAACAGCGAAAAGAAGTTATGACAGGGTCGATTATTGAAATCAGTAATAAACAGACAAATATGTATAAAATTGTGTGATTTCACCCCCAAATCAGCTATAAACTGTTTTGCCAATTGTGCGCAGCGATAACTGTCTCAGGCGCACAACTAAATGGAAAGTCAATGAAGCTCACCTCAGACTGTGTTTGGACCACCCATGACTTTACAACATTGCACATGCCAAATCGTGTGTAACCCATGGATCAATGCCTGTACTGGCATTTAATATGAAGCGTTCGGTCCATTGATTTAACTAAATCCAAATCAAATGCAACACAATGTGGTAATTATGTTATTTGTGGATAATAATATATTGTAACGCTTAACCTTTTTCCAGGTATTTATAAAGGTTTGAGGTCTGTCCTGTATGTATATCACGCACTTGCCACAACAGATTGTGTAACTTAATGGCAGTGTTAAATAATCAGTCTTGGTCTGTTAATAACACCAACATTTATCAACCCCGTCACCACTGTAGTGTGTCACGTGCAAGGTCCAATAACACAGCTATACTCGTCTGTACACGTGCAAGTATTTAAGTAGATTTATATACGGTTGGTTTTGAACTAACTTTGAAACATTTCCTACCAGTAACAACGATTACATCATGCTCTGACAGTCATTACAAGTGAAAGAAAAGGAGATTACATTAGAAAAGGCCTTTTCGAGTAGGCGCGCTGGCAATTCCATTCTTACAATTGTCTCTTGCTTCTGGTAATCTTCCACTACTCTAGCCCGATGTAGACGAACATTGTCATCCATCAGAATAAACTGTGGACCAATGGCATCAGCAAATGGTCTCACGATGGGATGGATGATCTCATCCGTGTAACAGGCTGCAGCCAGCATACATGCCAAATGACATGGGGAGGTGTTCTTCCTGCCATGGATATACCACCCCAGACCATCACTGAGCCCCAACAATCTGTCATGCTGTCTTTGGAATGCTTCCCTACACGTGCCCAGGACATAGTACACCTGCTGTAAAACTCATTCGTGAATTCCATCAATTTCATAGTTTAGCTTTTTAGGTTAGTCTGCCTTGGTCACTGGACCATAAGTGTCAATTCCTGAAAAACGTACTCTCACTTGACAACAGTGGCTCTCACAACAACCTTGTGCAGTAAATTCTACGCATGAAATACTTGTATTTCCATAGAAAACAATCAGAGAGCATAGAATTGTCCAGTTACTTATCTTTTTTTTTTTTGCCTTATTTTTTGGCCACAACAATTCACTGTATTCTTAGAAGAAAAAAAATACCATACAAGTAAATCCCACACTTTAAACAATAAAGCCTAAGCTATGCCAGGCTGCCCACCTCCTTTTAAACCCAGTACTATCGAGCTGGTTGTAGAAAATAACCTTTTCAGT
>JAVFBZ010128195.1:2622-17735 GCA_032466195.1 Katharina tunicata | reverse complement strand
ACCGTTCCTTTGTTTGATAATACTATCTTGGAAAACAGAAAAAAGTACGTCTACAGCATGACCTACCGTTCCTTTGTCTAATAATGCTATCTTGGAAAACAGGAAATGTACGTCTACAGCATGACTTACCGTACCTTTGTTTGATAATACTATCTTGGAAAACAGGAAAAGTACGTCTACATTATGACCTACCGTTCCTTTGTTTGATAATACTATTGTGAAAAACAGGAAAAGTACGTCTACATTATGACTTACCGTTCCTTTGTTTGATAATACTATCTTGGAAAACAGAAAAAAGTACGTCTACAGCATGACCTACCGTTCCTTTGTTTGATAATACTATCTTGGAAAACAGGAAAAGTACGTCTACATTATGACGTACCGTTCCTTTGTTTGATAATACTATCTTAAAAAACAGGAAAAGTACGTCTACATTGTGACCTACCGTTCCTTTGTTTGAAAATACTGTCTTGGAATACAGGAAAAGTACGTCTATATTATGACCTAACGTTCCTTTGTTTGATAATACTATCTTGGAAAACAGGAAAAGTACGTCTACAGCATGACATACAGTACGTTTGTTTGATAATACTATCTTGGACAACAGGAAAAGTACGTCTACATTAGGACCTACCGTTCCTTTGTTTGATAATACTATCTTGGAAAATAGGAAAATTACGTCTACTTTATGACCTACCGTTCCTTTGTTTGATAATACTATCTTGGAAAACAGGAAAAGTACGTATACATCATGACCTATCGTTCCTTTGTTTGATAATACTATCTTGGAAATTAGGAAAAATACGTCTACAGCATGAGCTACCGTACATTTGTTTGATAATACTATCTTGGAAACAGGAAAAGTACGTCTACATTATGACCTACTGTTCCTTTCTTTTGATAATACTATCTTGGAAAACAGGAAAAGTACGTCTACAGCATGACCTACCGTTCCTTTGTTTGATCATACTATCTTGGAATACAAGAAAAGTAGGTCTATATTATGACTTACCGTACCTTTGTTTGATAATACTATCTTGGACAACAGGAAAAGTACGTCTACATTATGATTTACCGTTCCTTTTTTTGAAAATACTATCTTGGAAAACAGGAAAGTACGTCTACATTATGACCTACCGTTCCTTTGTTTGGTCATACTATCTTGGAAAACAGGAAAAGTACGTCTACAGCATGACCTACCGTTCCTTTGTTTGATAATACTATCTTGGAGAACAGGAAGAGTTAATTTAATTGTATGATTTGTTTTGATTGATGCATTTGTATTTTAGATATAGCAAAGTATCTTATTTTGTTACTCAACATGATAAGACCTAGAATAACTTTATACTTTATAGATGACGACTCCTAGTTTATTTCTGGTGTATAGAGTTTCGGTCTAAATATTAAGCACGGTTGCCTGGCTTGTAAGTTTGGATAGTAAATAAAATATGTTATCAAAAATGTACCGTTTTGTGTGTTTAGTATGTTTGCTACAGATGCACATTCAGTAAAATATAAAAGAGGTAAAAACAAATTGGTTTTGTGAACAAATTGAATTCTCCCCTACCTGATTATATTGTATATTGATAGTACGGATAAATTTAAATGTAAAAAGAAAGAAAAAATGAAACGATTTCTGTACTCATAATATCATATTTCTCGATTGTGTCGCAAACATTATAAGCACGCAAAACGGTAATTTTGTTTAATAACATACGTATCTTATTTTCTATCCAACACAATAACCCAGGTGACCGTTATGCTAAGACCGTTTTCAAGCAATTATTGCTTAATAGCGTTTCTTATCATGGAGACCGAAACGTGGCACCGGAAATATACCAGGAGTTGTCATCCATAAAATCTAAAGTTGTTCTAAGTGTCTCAACTTGTAAGTTGTTTCAAATCACGATTATGATTATGTATCAATACCATAGTAAATATAAATTCGAATTATATGTACACTTTACGGTATAGCAGAGACCGTAAGGGTTTAGCAGCTAGAGACTTTAGGGTGTAGCAAGACTACGGTGTAGCAGTGACTTTAGGGTGTATCAAAGACTTTACGGTGTAGCATAGACTTTAGGGTGTAGCAAAGACTTTACGGTGTAGCAGTAACTTTACGGTGTGGCAGAGACTTTACGGTGTAGCAGTGACTTTACGGTGAAGCAAAGACTTCACGGTATAGCAGAGACTTTAGGGTGTATCAAAGACTTTACGGTGTAGCATAGACCTTAGGGTGTAGCAAAGACTTTAGGGTGTAGCAGTAACTTTACGGTGTGGCAGAGACTTTAGGGTGTAGCAGCGGCTTAACGGTGTAGCGTGGCTTTAGATTAATTTACGTCAACTTAATCGGCTTGGGTTTGAGGATTGGACGACTCTGGTCTTACAGATTGTACGAGTCTGGTTTGACGAGACAGGAATTGGACGGGCTGGGGGTACTTCCATGAACCGTCCTATATGACTATATGTTCTTCTGTGAAGTTCTCCTTTGGAGAAATCTGTATGTTGAAAATTTGCAATCGTGCCTTGTGGATAAGAGCAGTTCGTTGAACCAGCAATACTTTTATGGCCAACATTAAGGTGAAATATGCAAAAGTACGGCATAAACATTGATAAAATCGAAGCAGAAAACGGAATAGCCGTGGGTGATTCGTTGAAATTCGGCGAGCTGGTTTACCGCAAGATTGATACACCTTCAGTCTCATTCTAAAATAGATAATCAAATCAGTCTCCTACTGTCGAGTCTTTGACTCTGAGGTATTGACTGGCCATCTTGTTGGTCACCTAGAAATAGTTATCTCTCTTTGCTTTTTGTAGCGAGTAAGTTAACATATGATTAGATGGCACTACTCACGATTTATCTATTTCAGATTGATTTGGCCTTAACAACTTTTTTTGTTTGTTTAATTTTAAGTAATCTGGAAACAAAATTAAGTCGATTCAGTCGCCAGCACACTTTTTTTGCGGAAACATTACCAGAACAACAACAAGGATGGCCTGTCATTACATTAGTGCCAGTATTCTTCTCAATCTGGAGAAAGGTACAAGCTTATTTAAGTATGCTTCAATCTATACAACGGGGAACAAATTGATCACGTGATACATTTCATCGACGATTTGAACGATAAGAAAATATGATCAAAATATGATCAAAAAAGAAATACGAGCTGCAGACTGACCCCTTGATATATTTGAGCCAATGAATATCGAGATTATTAAAATCTCGATATGAAGATATCCTAAAAAAATAAAAAAAACAAAATAACTTGATTTTCTAGGAAGCAAAATGCCGAAGCGGCGCCGACTGGATGGTGGTGCGAGAGATCTGCCTGTTAATGTTCTATCTGCCTGCGCCATATGGCCGATATATCAAGAGGAATGAAACGGGGGGTTTCTATTGGGAAAAGGAATTAACCCATTGGTTCAAGTCGATACCGCATGACAATGGACTAGTACATATATACATATTTATATTGGCCTACATATATGTATTATTGAGGCAATTTTGGATGATCACAAGTAATATCACTATCTCTGGAATACGAATTGTATAATATCACGTGATGGCCTACAATTCTGCATATCAGCAGTTTTAATCTTATTGTCAAACTGGCCGTTCTGTATTGTGGTCTTGTACTAATCGAAATAGTTAAGACAGTTATCAGTGGCACATTGATGCATGTTTTATATGAAATATAATACTTTATAAATTGATAAATGAGAAGATAAATATTGGGTTCAGCGACTTGCTGGATCGGAACGATTAAATTGATTTCTCTGATAAACAATGTAGTCTATAATATATATAGTTGTTTAGTTTTCTTCTAAAATTACAAACAATAGATATTTGCTGAAACTTAATTAATTCTGCGCAAAATGTTATTAAGTTGAATACCTAAATGATTAAATTCAAATTTCCTGCTCACTTGTAAATAACAGTTTTATAAATGTATTTGAATAAAACTACATGAACTAAAGCTGTTTTAGTCTGGTTTAAATTTCTAACATCCGTGGACCGTGAACACCGAGCACATCCAGTTGGAGCCTGATCCTTGTAACACTTGCTAGTTAAATTTTCGTTTTTTTGTTTCTGTACGGAAGAAACAGAAAACGAAAATTTAACTAGCGAGTGTTACACAAACTGAACTGCGGCGAATACAATGTCATATTCAATGTACATTTCCAATTCATGAAATATCCGCTGTATGTATGTATGTTGGCGCTTTTCACAAGGCCCGTCAAGTGGATTCCCATACCGTGTCAGAAAACTGATCTCTTGTGTTTGATTGGGATTTTACTTAAGATTATTTAACTCATAATGAGGGCGTGCAGGTCAACTTAGTGAAGGAAACCACCTTAAACGGCAACACAAGGGCCAGTAGGCTACATTTACAGAAGGAATAGAAGGACACCACATCAAGCGGCTTACCGGTGTCCCTTATAGGTCAGACAGCACCAGTGCACAGGAGACTCCCAACCAACCAACCACTTGATGTGATGCGGTAATTCATCGTACTTTCCTAAAAAAAATATATCACATTTTGACTAATTAAAATTGACTGTCAGTGGCATTTAGAAGCTTGGAACGTAACAAAACATGACTTTGACGATGGATAGTCAAATTACAGTTTTTTAACAAAACTGCTTTTAAATTTCATGTAGGATTTATCGTTTTCCATTGAAAGCCACTTAAAGTGCACTACTGTAAGTAAAGTGTTTAGTGGACTGTTTGGTCTATGATTTATTTATGGACTTCTTCAGGTTAAAATAACCATAATTACCCAAAATTTAACCCTACCAAATCAGATCCTGTACGGATGACTTAATAAAGCTTTATATCTGACCAACAACATTTTAATATATTTCAATGAAATGATCTGCACAAAAAATGTAGCGCGTAAATTCCACCATACATTTTACTTACAGTATAGTTCAGTTAAAGTGGCTTTCAGTGCTAAACGTGTAACCCTAGAAAAAGTGTAATAGCAGTTTTAGTAACAACTTGAAGTGGTCTCACATTTAAGTATGACTGGGTTTTCTTTTCCTTCTCATTTAAAGCAAATTAATAATTGTTCTGTCCAATTTAAAAACGTGTATTCAGTTGAGATTTGTAATCATTCCTCTAAAACGGTATTCGCAACAAACCTGAAACTCTGCTAATCAAGATACCCAGAAACTGAAAATCCATCAACGTCATGTTTGGTTATTATTGTGGCGGATTGGGTGGCTGACTTTCTATGGACTGGTTCTAACGTAGTTCTCTAGAGTATTTCACTTATGACGGTAGTGTACAGATAACAGGTATATTAACTCAACGGTAAAAGATTGAAGTGTAATGTGCTCTTCTGAAAAAAGAGTAAGTATGTTCAGTTTATACCGCTCTTGTATTGTTAACAATGGGTTTTATTCCCGTTAAGGGTAAGAGTAAGTTATGTATGATAGTGCGTTTAATCCTAAAACAATTTAAAATATAATCTATTCTAATTCCTTCGTCGAGTACTTTTAGCACGCTTATACTATACAAACTCTCGCGAGATGTTGGTATTTGTTGGAAACCCAGGACGAAAGCTCTTTGATACGAGCGATCTCCGTAATTAATTCCCATTAAAGAGGAAGAGGAAAACGTCATATAGCCAAATTATAGATCCTATACCAAGTTGTCAAGCATCCTCTCTAACCAAGACTTGTATTCCGAGCTACACTACATTACCAAAGAGTAGTAGCTCGAAATAAAAGTCTCGGCAAGCTAAGATGGTTGTTAAAAAACTGCTATTACTTTTTTTTACAACAAGATTACTCGTTTCCCACTGAAAGACCCTAAAATTGAATTGTTAATACTGTAAGTTAAATGGACGTTTTAAATTTAAAGCTGTGTTTTAAATGTATATTAAAATGTTATGCAAGCATCAGTTGTGTATAACTTTATACTGTATATTTGTTCACTTTCTGTTTTGCTGGGTTGCTAGTCCACTAAACAGTTCACCTTCAGTACCAACAATCTAAGGGGATTTCGGAGGAAAACGAATCCCAGCATCAGTATTACCTCTAACACAATTACCTTTAACACACTACCTTGTGTTGCTGCTATTGTTTAGTCTAACATTTCTAGGGTTGAAATTCTCGAACCTTAAAAAATGATGCAAAAATATAATGTGAGTCCACAAGCACAGTGACTTTATTTAATTGATTGGTGTTTAACGTGGTACTCAAGAGTATTTTACCTATATGACCACTGGAAAACCGGAAAACTTCACTTATATATACCTACGGTCCACAAAGGCAGAATCGAACCTATTCCTATATAACATTGAACGGGAAAACACTTGAACTTAAAGGCAACGGATAATTTTTGTATGGATTATGTTTTTGTTTTTTTTGTAATAGTATAGGTGGTATATATTTTATATATTTATGTCAAGATATTCACACCGGCACAGGGTTATCGACTAATTAAAACCCATCAATCATCTCATGTTCTAGATAAATTCTTAGAGATTCTAATTGTTGCAATGACAGATATCATTGAATAGCAATCGCTCGTACCATATGGCATCAACTCTTGGCTAATTAAAAGAGAAACTATACATGTGATAACGTGGATTGATATTACTCCTGTAGATGTACAAATATTACCATGACGGAATTTATTGTAAGTATAAGCTGTTCTCTGTCTCATAATCACTTATTCGCTATATAGCCTTGAATCAATATGCCTCTATTCACATGTATGAATTCAGCCATTTCAATTGTTTGAAGTGCCTGGATGAAGTCGTTTTAACAAGGCAGGTGCTACATCTATATGAATATTCAAAACAGTCAATATATTCCCGTAGTCATTTCCGATTGGTTGACTAACAGAAAGGGTTTGTCGATGTCAATCAGATGTAGTTGTAGTTTTCGTCCACGTATGATGTCCATTTCACAGCCGGGATGACACGCTGCTATGAAAATAATGGGTGTTATGAAAATAAAGGTGCCCCATAGACCGGGCTGGTGTAGAGGGCTCACAGGTGGCTCCAAGCACAGGTGCTCATACACGTTAAGGACAATTATTCGATCACTAAACAAAAATATTGCCTTTAAAGCTACAACATATTTTAAAATATCACATTTGAGAGAGATGATGCAACATTAAGTATTTTTACAGTATTTACCAGACATTTTGGTGCTGTAGCCATTATCTTATAGTCTTTCCCAGGTAAACGACTAATAAATACCACAACTGAAGCATTTTACACCATTAAATAAATGTAGACTAATTATCTTTTAGAAATATATAGTAGTTCGAACCATTTTATAACTTTATGTAAGGGAGGAAAAAGTTAGTTGGAAAAATTGGCTGACTTTATTTGCCATCGCTTGATAACATTAAAGTAACATAAGCACTCAAAATTAGGGTTTTATAACAAATTCTGATTGCCTTGATTTTAACCAACTTTGAAGTTTGCGCATAAACTAAAACAATCACTTTGAAATGAAAATTATTCAGTTGGTTCAAGGCTAGTAATAGCCAGTAGAAATCATGCAATAATTCGAATTCAGTGTAAGGAAGGCCGCCCTTTTTTTCCTCGTATGCCTCAAGTAAAGCTTTTGACCCTGCCGGGTTCATGACCTTATATGGAATGAGTTAAGATTTTGAATAGCGGGGCTAATTAACGTTTGACTTGGTGTAGCGTCGGTACATCTTAGGGTGGCTCAGTTATGAAAATTCAGTTTTTAGTTTTTTAGTTATTATTAAACTCTCCTTCAACCTACAAATTTGATGTTGGAATTATTGGAAAGCCTCTAACTTGTACTTCTTAAGAAAAATATCAATTTTTCATGAGATTCTGTGATAGTGCAAAATTCAGTATGTTACTTTAACAATAAAAAATGTGTTTGTAACTTAGCGATTCTATTTCCAAACATTAAAATTGTATATTTCTTGACAGCAGATTTGTATTTACTCAGGTATGTGTTTATTGTATTAACACATGCGTCGGCCAACATTTTTTGCGCTTCTCTCAGGATCGGACAATTTCTGGCATACGGTTCTGAAAAAAAAAAAAACAGTTTAAGTAAAATGTTGAACCGGAATGATTGTTGTATCTGTCAGGTCGTACCAGGGAGTGCGGGAAATATCTACAACTGAAATTTTGTAGAAAAAAAATATTTCATTCGAAGATTCCATTCGTCCATTTATACGTAAGTGAAACGTAATTTGGGTTATTCTGTCACAAACTAGGAACAGGTTTATCACGTTGACGAACGAAGTTCTGTATAAAAGAGCACAAAAGCACTATAAATGAGAAAAAGGTAGATTGCGTCGGGCAACTTTAAAAGCAATCTTGATAAATCCGATCTTGTCTTTATAACTTCAGTGAATAACAAGTCACCACAGGAGGTTTACACCGGTTGCTTTGAAAGATGCTACTCTTAGTTTTAAAAAAATAAGTGAATTCTTACAAGAGTTCTTTAAAGCTTTAACTTAACTAATAACTATCTATGTCAAGTCTGCTAACAGTTATTGTTCATCGCGCATTTCATTTAACCATAGATTTGCGTTGCACTAGTGTATATATTTAACATTTATTTAAATTTTCAGTTGTCTTTTTTGTGCCGCATAATTACGCGCTTTATTCAAGTATCAAGTATATGACATGCGACCATATAAACACATATATATATATAAAGTGAAAACTGTCACTGATTTGTTTGTGTCATCGCAATCATTTAACGTTGTCAGTCATAACAGTATAATAGTATAATTTTCGATTTCTTGGAATGGCTTTTGATGTGTAAATCAATGGTATCTCGCTTATATGATGGCTGGAAGTCACTGGTGTTTTGTAGAAAGCTATGATAAAGATAAAGTCAGTTAAAATTATATAGACTTGGTTACACAAGTGTCTAGATACATACTCTCTTACTTAGTCTCTAGATTATTGATACATATGTATTTTGAAATGTTTGGTTTGTTTTAAGCATAATTTATTTGACGGGAAACACATTAGGCCTATGGCTTATCCCGTGTCCCCGTATAAGGAAATACACAGAAGCATTTACTTAGAGTGAATTACATAACAGTGGAGGTGCAATGCTGTACAGAGGTGCATGGGTAACTGATGAGGAATACAAGATGAATGGCGTGTATACACCTAATAGATAATAACATACTATATATTTTGGTAACATACTATATACATATATATATTTGTGTATATTTTTGTATATACTATATACACATATATATATATATAAAAGTATCTCAGTCGGTTAGAGCGTTGGCCCTGCTAGCCAAAGACCCGAGTTCGAATCCCGGTGGAGGCAAACACAATTTTCTTTCTCTACATTTATACAAAAAAAATATATAAGTATCCTATATAAAACGTTTGGTTTCTTCTATAAAATAAATGTTTATTTTTATAATCCATTACTGTCATATTGCTTTGTATATATATATATATATACCTTACTGTTTCTTGTCTAATTCCTGATGATGGTTTGATTAATAAACCGAAACGTTGAGTCAATCATAAATTCCCTATCTTTTTTCGGAGTTGTTAGTTTGCTTCATTAGTTTTTCAACATAACCACATAGGGAACAGGGTACACTGCTACAGTTCTCTGTTGCATTATCTTTGCATGGCATTACATTTGGATAAAATTTGTAGCATTTTGGTGGATAACAATGCAATAATAATACTAACAATATTTCCAAGTAAAAAGGGGACCGCGACGTAGACCGCGGGTTGGTTTAAAAGATTAACAAGGTTTTTTCTTGGTTTTCATACAGCGGTAACGCAAGGTCGTCATATAAGCGAAAATAATCTCGAGTACAACGTTGCACACCAAACAGATAGGTAAACAAACGGGTAAACCAGGAAAGTGTAATACTAAAGTCAACAATAAAAAAAGCATTTTCAGAATGATAATATTTTATCTTAAAAAGATTGGAAAACGATAAAAGATATATGAAGTGAGTGTATCGCCAATATTAAACATTTCCAGGTCTGTGTGTCATCATATGAAACGCGTGCTCCTGTCAAATATTTACATCTATGTAATATGTGAACATAAAAGATCAAATACATTTCACAAAACTCAAATAAAGGCATATCTGTCCCAATAATTGGACTGCACGTTTATAAATCCACAGTAGAAAAATGAAAACAACCTGGCAAATATAGATTTATTTGAAATCTAAGCAATGCAGAAACAACAACGAAGTAGTTTCCAGGAATTGTCTGATATTTCATTATTATCATAATCGTTGCAGGTATGGTATTAAACTAGGACGAGGTTAAATAAAAAAAAAAGAGAGACATTTCGATGGTCCCAATTGACTCGATGTTCATTTACAGTGGGGGCAATTAACAAACACAGTCTGAGCAACAATCTGTTTGATTAGGTAGTTAGCATGGCGATGGGGGGTTTCCAGTTGATTGCTAAAGACAACAACTCATATTTTACCTATGTTTTAAGGTATACAGAGAAGTTAGTTGAATGAATAAAAGGGGATGGTAACACATGGCAGCATTGCATTGTTCTGAAACAAGTGCAGTTCGCCACGCGACACATGTATGGTGTGTGTACTAGCCAGCCGGTGCATGCAGATCGCTGGCATGGGCCGCGATGAGGCGGGGCTCGAGCCGACACCGGGCCCTTATATACCTGTATCTTCACCTGGACATCACAAATCACCCAGAGACGCACAGGTGAGGTACTGTCATCTGAACATCATCCCACTGTAAATGTCATCAAGGACATCTAACCATGAGAAGGTGTTCCTGATCTGTTTCTTTAATAGTCAAACACTGGAAGAGAGTGGATGTTCGGGGAGAGTTGACAAATATACCTGGTTAAACCGCTTCCTCAAATTCTCAGGTAAGAGTGTATATTACATTATAATGCTAGTTTACCTTAAATATAAGTGTTGAAATTAGGAAGTAAACTATAGACAAAGTTGTTACTCTGATACATCAAATTTCGCTGATCGCTAGTAATTTTGATTTGACATCCGACCCATTGTGTCACATGCACGCTCATAAACCAAGTACTGCCATTTTGAAAACAGGTGAAATAGACACGAGCTGATATTAGGTCTCCTCATAAAGTATATTTGACATAACAGACGAATTCGGCATTGCCACGTTACATTTCGCTCTAACCTATACAGTATAATAGTTTACCACGTCACTGGCCATCGTTTTGAACCGACTTCATAATGTTCACAACTGTCCATTGTTGTGGAGATATTAACAATGTAGCATTATGTGTATCATTGATCGGATCATCATATTGACTTCCACAGGTTGTTTGGCCCTTCTATACAATAGCCAGCCGAGACAAACGTCCATCTGTGCTGCAGGTCCTACAACTAAAGACTAAATGTTAAACAGCAACCAAATGTTGCCCAGCCATCCAACTTTCACTTAATTTCTTATGAATTTAATCACACCTTCAGATAGCTCACTTGCAAAGTTTATAGACAAAATTTAGCACCTCATATTTTGGGAGGGCTAGACATTTTGTAAATAAAGCAAACATGTGGCCTATATATTTTTTGTTTTTCTGGTTTTAAAAAAAAAGCGCTCCTTAAACCTTTGATAATTGAATGTTGTTGTTGCATTAAATAGGTTGGCATCTGAAGGTTGGGGACTGATGGATTCACAATGCTTCGCCCATTTTGCCCTTAACCTAATTGAAATTTAATATAAAAGTATCTAAGGTCCGATGAAGCATCAAAATAGCCTTGATTTGTGAAAATTGAAGCCCATTTTTCTACGTTAAAATACAATAGAGATGTTCATCGACATTTTCTGAAAATGTATGCTCTTTTGCCCATGCTAGACAACCATAGCCTGTGTCTCATATTTGGTCCATCGTAACTCTATGTCGCCATAGATCGCACATAAAACTGTTTATCAGTCGTAATTGATGTAAGTAAAATCAACTTCAGATACAGTATCATACATTACAGCAGAATTAGATCACGTGAGTGGAAAAGATTTCGTTTTAACACCCTGTTTCAACTTAAGTTGAGAACATAAAAAATCGTTTAACGTTGTTTTAATATGGCCTGACATATAAGAGAGAGATGATGTCCTATAGCCTGACTTCGTTTCTCGCCTTAGGGTGCTCTATTGAGTTGGGTTTTTTCCTAGGATCTCTCCGTATCTAACCACGGTAACCATTTCGCTCTGTGTGACAGCTGTAGGTAGACTTGTATAGCTCGGATCTGCGCAGGATTTTACAATGCACGCTGCATTTGCCACATAAAGTCGAAATAAAACAATTATGTGCAGTTTGTGTTAAGGGCTCCTGATAAAAATTCGATCAACCAATATTGATTTTAAAGGCTGTATGAAAAATGAAAAAAGAATAAAAGAAATATAAGGTTGACTTTAACATTCTAGAACATCGATCAAAACTATTGTAGATAAATCGCCAATGGATCATGTACACGTATTATTATGCCCGGATAAAATCTGCATACATACACGTGTTGTGGAAACGATATATGTGCAGAAGTCACATTTTTATATAGTCAAACAAGAGGAGTTTTCGTTTTTTTCAACTAAACAACAAAAAATCATGAAATAATTGGCACGTTCTTGTTTACAGGTCATCTTTAGGGGTTCTTCATTGTTGATAAGAAGAATAAAATGTTTGGTGGAAAGAAAGTTTCTCTGCTCTTGTGACCGTTATAATGGGCATAGACACAGTAAATGATGTCCTTTAAAACGTTCACAATGGTAAGGCAACTGAAACAGCTTATCGACATCAAGGCAGTAAACGACAAAGGGAAGCAGAGTATATAAGCCTTGAAATATTTATCAAGGTTACGTAATACTAGGTAGGTATCATGATACTACAGGGATTGGCCTTTCAGTATTTCCCCAGTCTAGGCTACACATGTTATAGAAGAGAATCAATGGTTTGAACAACACTTAACATTTAAACGTATGACTATACTGTTACAATTCAGGGCTATTCGTCTTGAGCTTAACAGGGAAATTTACCGTAGGTTATTTTCTTGTTGTTCTTCAATTTGTGACAATGGCATCAGCAGGCGATAAGACTTATTTTGAACTGGTTATTTCGACAATACAATTTTATGTTTGAGTGCTGTGTGGTTGTATGGCACTAATTGATTCGGAAGGGGAGTGCGCGGGGCTGGCTTGACCTGGTACTGTACGGAATAAGTAGTGGTGCCGCAGGTAGTGTATCAACCTATACCTGTACATCCCTGCTTACTCCGTCCTTTATTAACCCCTGTATACCTGCACACAATAAACACCTGGTACCAACCCTTATAGATTATCTCTCCCATACATCCCGTGTATACAGATTCCCGTATATTGCGGTACATATATTGCGCAGTAGAAAACCTGTACCATCAGTTAATTCACCTGTTACCAACCGCTTTCGGAAGATCCACAATACCTTTCATCCGTCACACTCATCCAAGTCATACAAGGGACTGGTTTGTCACAGAGAGATACGTTATACAAGTTCTTCTGTTATTACAGGTCCCGTCCACTTTGTTTCGGCGTAACCACTCGATTCAGCAGTGTGTTAATTTCTTAAGGTTCAGCCATACATGCAAATGGCCGTCTCTTTGATCAATTCTGTCATCAGGGTAACTAAGATAACATAGTTTATGTAATGTGCGAAACGGATTAATGTAGGACCAACCAACACAAATGCAGCTTAAATGCATCAATTTTCTAATCTCCACTAAGTACTGGTGCCGCAAGAGTGACAGCCAATGCAATGTCTCCTATTCGCCACAAAGTACTGGTGCCGCAGGATTTACAAACAATTCTCATAATCTCCACTTAGTACTGGAATCACAGGAGTAACGACCAAACGTCTCATATTCTCCACTAAATACTGGTGCAGCATGGTTTACAACCAAGGTCTCCTATTCTCCACTAAGTACTGGTGCCGCAGGAGTGACAACCAATGTCTCCTGATCACCGAGTGCTTAATAGAGAGTAGGGAATCAACCAACTGTAAGTAACCCAAGCCATCGAGGAACATCGCGTGCAGTACTTTGTCAATCAGTATCAGCACACAGGCCACACCAATTACTACAACCAGAACTTATAAATTCCGCCACTTTTGAGACCAGGAAGAATTTACACGCAACAGTCGTTATCAGGTCCAATTGCTGTTTTCACAATAGTTTTCACCAGTTTATCAAATAATCATGTAAATGGATAAACTAAAAACAACAAAGACATTTTGTGATAAACCCTTGACAACACGAAAAGAGCAACTTTATTTCAAGATGAAGTCCAAACTGTTTAGCTGTTAGCGGAGTAGAACCTGTGTTTTCCAGTTAATAAAACAAACTCACAAATCACGAGAAATTTCAGTTCGTGTACATTATTTTGTTAGTATTATTTATAAGTATATATCTATTTTTGTATAAATGTAGAGAAAGAAAATTTTGCTTATATATTTTTCAAGAGCAATCACACTGACTACTTAAAGTCGATAATTACCTCAAGTTCTAGATCAATTCTCAGAGACAAGTTTCTACATAGACCTGAATCTCGAGTTGTTCTGGATAACCTAAAATTGAAAACAGCTAAAAATGCACGTGAATCAGTCCGTCTCTCTTAGCTAAGCGACATAATTCTTCGTTTAGACTGGTTTTAATGTCATAGTTGAGGTATCACCTAAATACACGGTAGCTTCCTAGCACTGACATAGGAAAACAACTTCACAGGATACGACTGATTGATTGGTGCTTAACACCGTACTCAAGGGTATTTCACTTGTATGATGGAGGTGTATTCCATAAGTAAGCAGCAACACATAATTCAGTAGTAATGTTAATTTTCTTAGTGTTGGAAAGATAATAATAATAAGTTCGAACCATACAGCTATTATCCTGGGGTCCGCAGGTTACGGACAATAAACACTGGTATAAGGCAATCAGAGGGTTCATAAATGCACTACAAAAAAAAAAAAAAAAAAAACGATAACAAATCTAGTGCAAGACATTCTAGGAAATCAAGACAACAAACCTTCAGCTGTGTGTGTCATGATGGTGCGCCTTTTGCAGTGTTTTGACAATATGTTCCACGATAAAGTTATTATAATCAGGTTTATGTTAA
>JAVFBZ010128194.1:0-47314 GCA_032466195.1 Katharina tunicata | reverse complement strand
CGACGTCATGCGCAGCTGCGTGGAACTACCAATCCAATGCAATAAGACCATCGTAGCAGAAGACTTCTCCAATTACGTTTCCCAAGGTCAGTACTAAATTTTCGATAAGCAGGCAGTTGGCTGTATGACTTTTCCAAGTGTTAAGCACTTAACATTTACACAGTTAACCGTATAACTATTTTGAAGCCATTCAATTCTATACCATGTCTGTACTGAAATTGATACCATCATAATTAAATACGGGGATTTCGGTGTATGTGAAATGCGTCAACGAAATATAGAATCTTTTGGTAACTAGTCTAACAATGCTCTTTGAGATCAATACACTAACTACTGCTAGATATTTGGGATATTTTGTTTTGCAGGAAGGTAACCAGGTCATGGTGTAAGTGGGGAATATTTGCAAGAACAATATAATTATCTCAATTATTTATTTATGAAGGTACATACAGACACAGTATATAATAAGTTTGCATTTCCAAGTGATATACTCATTAATTATTAACTCTTACCCAGCAAAATAAAATATTTCTCATTGGATCCTTCGAAATTAACTTAATCAGATTTCACAATTGGCCGATACTTGGCGGACTGGGTGATCTAAAAAAAAAAAAAACATTCAGCAAAATATAAGAATTAGTACTTGATGACCATGTAATAATTGGTGATACACATTATATATTTTAGTCTTACTCCGTGCTCATTAGATTTGTGTTGTTGGTGTCTTTGGAAACTAATCTAATAAGGTTTCACGTAAGCACTTCAAAAATGAGCGTAAATCGGACTTATTCCAATCAATGGCGATATACATCTGGGTTAAAGCGCTAAAGCTCTTTGCATCTAATAGTATCTTTTTCTCTACCACCTTTTTGACAAAATTGATGACAAAGGCAAGGCAATTAACAGGATAGAATTCAATGCCATGTATTTATTCCTCAGTGATTCGCCGGTCGTTGGCGAGAGCTTCTTGTGTCCAGGTGCTACCTGAGGTAAAGGGCATCAGAAAACCTAACTCGATGATGTGGCCATGAATATATTTTCGATCTTACCAAATGTTCACCATGTATTTATTGCTCCGTTGGCATGTTGCTGGGGAACTAGTTACAGTAGACGTGGGAAGAAGATGGTTAATAAATGAGCTGTACTATCTTAATATAGTACTGTGATAACTCCAAAGAATGACAAACAATTCGTGTTCGTGTTTAATTAAACCATCTTCAGGTTGAAAAAGTTGTCATGCTACTCTATTATGTCAAACTTATCGGTGGAAATTCGAATATTTGGAATGTACAAACTTTGACATTTTATTTCATGTCGTTACAAGCTTTACCTAAATTAATTATCCAAGCAATATTCATCGTTGAACAAAAGAACCACAGTGTCAGTGAAATATTATAAACGGTATGGCCAGGTGGTCCGCACCTGTCATTAATTGCTTCTACGCGGCTGCAAATGAATACTTCGAAATCAATTTAAATTATTAAAACAACAAAGAAACGGTTCAAATTTAGTCGTCAGAGGGATTCGTAGCATACCAATTGTTTAACGTTTAAAATGGTACTATTTAATAATGTTAACTGAAATGGACTGTAGATGGAAGAATACTGTGTAACACGTTGCTGTCAAAGGAATTATATAACTTTCATCTTCGACCCATGATTACTGTTTAAAGGATTATATAACATTCATACCTCATTGTGTGACAAACAGAGAAACAGTTACATAACTTTGCATTAAAAGGTCTCTAGATCATTCATATTTCATTAGGTCTTATATTTAGCTTTTAAGTCCATCGTCATAGAACAATAGGGCGTGAAGAGTTGCTATCAAAGGGCTGTGTAGGATACATAGTTTATTTGACTAATGTCATAACGTGATATAATTATAATAATAATGTATATGTTCGTAAGTTTGACCCCGAACATGAAACAGTTAATCTCTCAATTGACTTGCGCCAGATTTGCACATGACTTGCCAGCGAGTACATGCGGTTGCCTTTTCCATTGGCTTTTAAAAGATGAAAGAACATAACGAACATAGTTCTTTTATTTTCGCCCTCTGGCTAAGGGCAATACGTTTCCAGATTATATTCATGCTGTCATACCTAGCACTGGAGGAACATTATCTTTCCAACAGCAAAAACACTAGCGTCAATACATGTTATGGTTGTGTTAAGAGTTGTTGTCTACTGTTGGAATACAGCGCCGTCATATAAGGGAAATACCCTTGAGCACGGCGTTAAACACCAATCAATCAATCAATCAATCTTTTATTTTCGATTAAATGACCATTTATGTTGAAGAAACACTTTTCTTTTTTGAAGCAACTAGAACTAGGCGACATTTTTTTGTCGTCGTACAAGTAGACCATGTACTGGAAGTTTGTAAATGATCTTTTATCATATATAGGTGGTTGTTTATCAATTATAAAAATACTAAGGAGAAGGAAAGCTGTCATATAATGAAATACTGCTAAGAACCGTGTTCAACGCCTGGTAAATACGAATGATAAGAGACTATTTTCATCCAGATCAGAAAAGTCCGCCTGTTTTGACCCACCAAATTTGATGGGTACAGAATAATCCGCATCAGTTTAGTTCACCTACGGGTGGCCGTGACGTTTTTCTAATTGTAGCCGCTCGCTCAAGCTCATTGGCAGTGTGCCAAGGTTCCCTTGACGCTTGTTGGCAGGGCTGCCAAAGTGCCGTGTAGCAAACCGTCATTAATTGGCTAAAAAATGCCAAATCTGATTCGGATCAGAGCCGAGTTTATAGTTAAGTTCAAATTTTCGATGCCCGTGTAACCGCGGCTTTAGTTTCATGTTGTCACAGCAAAGCTTGTACCGACACGACAGAAAGCTAAATGACTAGTTTGAGTAAAACACGAGACTAGTAAAACTTGTTTAGATTTTAAAGGTGTATTTTGTGCATGGTATTTGTGCTCATTTAATAATATATATCATACACCGCTCACCCTACACTGCTGTCCCTCTTAGGTCAAAGGGCTATCTTTTAAATGCAGAGATTTTCTTGTTCGAATTTTGAATTTCACTGTGGTAGCATGGCTTTGTCGTGTGGGGACGGAAGACAACGTCCTATATCTCAAGAAAAAGAAAAATTTAGCACAGGAATGAACAAGAAATTAAGCCACTTTAAAAAGAAGACAGTCAAATTGTGCCAGTGTGCTTTAAAGGCTAATGACTTTGAATGTTTGCCATATTATTAACCTACAGCCACTTTGAAGTAAATTCATCGTTTTATTTGATCGCAGTATCAGAATGTTGTCATGTGACTTAATAGATCACCCACAACACCATTCAAAGACAGCTCAACTGCCCTCCCACACATTGTATTGTAAACTGAGGAAATTGGTTTCCATTCAACTGTGGCGAGGCAATTACTCTCTATCACCACCTGTGTACCACAATGGCTGACCTTTTTGTAGAAGGTGTTACTTGACCTTTCAAACAGAAATTTGACACAGCATTTTTGAATATTAATAAAAATTTAGTAAGGTCTCTATACTTATACATCATATCTTATTAGAATAGGATTTTATTACATCTTATGAGGATTATTTTATTAGAATTTTATAAACTGAACTATGTTATTTTGGGCTATTTTCTATCAATTTTTTTTTACCAATATTTATATCTCAAAACTAAAAGTCCAAATCTGAATATTTACATGAATGAACATGTGTGGTCGTTCTGCTGTAAGCCCCTATAGCTCAGTAGGTAAGTGAGTTCGCCTTGCTAGCCACAGCCCGGGGTTCGAATCCCGCTGAAGACGTGCCTAATTTTCTTTCTCCACCGCGTCAGCAAAAATATTACGTGGCAACAATTGTTTGCCCCGTCTGTTATACGAATATAGCATGTCCTGACATTAGCAGATTTTATGTGATGGAGAGGTCAATGTTTGTTCTTTGTTGTTACTAAATGTTCTTTTTTGTTGTTGACATTTTTCACCCCCTAAGACTTTTTATTCTGGCACCGTCCAGTCAACACAACTGTCCTAAGCAGGTGTTTGGAGCGAATAGTTGGGTGACCAGAGCCTTGGTGCAATATCAAACAGATCTGTTTTTGTTTTATTTACTTTAAAAGTTATTTATCGTTTCTTTATCACAGGTGGTTTCTCCCACCCATTTGTTGGGCACTAATGTGAGTCTGATAACTTTAAGTAAGAACTAAACAGCGGTGACAAACAAAGTAGCCATTACTGTGAAGTTATTGTGTTTTAATATTTTGTTGATAGAGTTGGTGTTTGAAAAATCAGACACATGACATCCTCAGGCGTTTATCACCGAACTTGAATCCCCTGTATTTATAAATACCACAATTGTCTCTTGAAAACCGAGCTTAGCACAGAATATTCTCTTGTCACGTTGTCGATTCCAGTGTTTGCTAAGCTAACTGACCGCCATTCTACTCGGAGGCGTCTGGTAACAAATTGCCACACCAGGCTATGATTCAAACATATACCCTGATGCCCAAGAACCGTTAGCTTTGCGATGCTGTTGGTTTGAAAAGTGATTACAAATTATCTCTAAGCTCTTGTTTGAGTTTTGCAAAAAAAGTTAGAAGGGATATTAACATACAGCAGCTTCCTCCGAACACACTGGCCGTACATTCAAACCACACATATGCCTACTTACTATTCATTTTACATTGAGGTAATTGAGTAATTTCTATCTTATTTGAATTAAGGTTACAAATCGTGAACGGAATATTACTGATTAAAATATGATCAGAATTTCTTAAAAATTACCTTTTCTTTTTCGGGAAGTTAAAGAGTGGAATATTTTGAGAAACAACATCACATCGATCGTTTCACTTTGTAGCAACGTTATGTAACTTTTTTTTTTTTTTTTTTTTTGGTCTTTAATCTGTTCTATGAATTGTGCTCAATTCATTGCTATGCTTGATTTATTGCTATGATTTAACCAGCATGCAAATTGTATTTATTTATTTTTTGTGCAAATTGTACTCTTTGTCAGTTAACATATGTTGTTTTTTGGTAATAGTTAAGTTAATTTAAGTAGATCATTTACCTTGTACAAAGTCATCTAGTTTTGGCATACATCATTCCATTGAATGGACTTGCCAATAATTTAAATAAGTAAGTAAGTAAGTTATGTAACTTTAAATTTGTGATAACGGGAAAATATCCCAATTCGGAAACGTGTCAATAGTCTTCTTCCTAAGTATGGTACTAAGTCCTTAGTATGGTGAACAATCCATGTTGGTTGTAGATTTCAGTTTTTTGTGAAGGACAGCAGTAAATGATGATTTTGCTTCAGACGGTTTAAAAGGTAAGTAAACAAGTCAAAGTCAAATTACAGTAGGATATCCCTTTTTCCATTGATAGCCACGTAAATCAAACTACTGTAAGCAAAACGTATTGTGAACTGTTTATGACATGATTTATTTATGTATTTCTACAGATAAAAATAACCCAAAAGACTCAAAAGTTAACCCTGGCAACACAAAACCTGTACAAATGTACAGAATAAAGTTATAAATCTGACCCACAGTATTTCAATATACAATTTAATTCAGTGACAAGGTCATTACAAGAAATGTAGCATGAAAAGTCCACCATACATTTTACTTACAGTAGTTCAGTTGAAGCGGCTTTAGTGGAAAACGCGAAATCCAACAAAAAATGTAAAAGCAGTTTTAGCAACAACTTGATATAGTCTATACAGTCTGTCTATCTTTCTTTGGAATTCTCGCCTCAATCTATTATGTTAAAAGTCTGGGTGTAAATTCTTGTCATTTTCTTGTTCTTTAAGTGGCATTGGCGACTATAAGAATCTGAAAAATGATACACAAGTAGAATTTCATAATTAGGGTTAAGGATTTCTTCTATTCATTAATCACGACATTGTGATCTTAACTTAGAGCCTGTTTCCAAGCGATCAACACGTGAACAAGATGTCTAAAATGAGATCGAAACGTCGTGATTAATAAATTGAAAAAGATGTTATCGATACGAAATTCTGCATGTGTATCTTTGTATTGTTTGCTAAATAGGAGAGATAAAATGTCACAAATGTTAACAGGAACTCTACCTCAAAGCCTTCACTGAAGAATTTTTATCTCGTTCGTTTACTATGTTTGTACTTTGCTTACTCGAATTAAGGGCGAGAGGAACTGTAATAACACCTTCGTATTTCTATACTACAAACTTTTCTTTCTTCTCGAAAATCGGACAGAATAAGGGACAAAATAATTTTCTGGGATTCTCAGTTGATTCATCAAGGGAGAGAATCCCTTTTTTCAAAAACGTGGGCCCGTTGTATGGAAACACAGAAAGAAAAGTTAGTTTTTACTTCATTTTTTTTCTGGAATGATAAAAAAAACTCGCAAAAAACCCCAATAACAACAAACTCATGAAGATCTCACTGATTGTCTTTGGGTCGCCATGAGAGGTCTATGGAGATAGCAGAAGGAAAATTGGATGTTTATTCAGACTAAGGCGATAATACGAATAATGGTCAAACTATCCGCCATTTGTTAATTTACATAATGGTTCTCTTACGCATGACATTGCTTTCCTGTGTGGACAAATACTAGCACTTTGATTTTGTAAAGATACATTGATCTGTGGAACTCTTCAGTCAGCCGCTGGAGATCTCTTAGAGTTCAAATGGAACTCCCCATTTAGTGATGGTAATCGATAAAATCCCAACATTAAGAACTGGAATTCCAAATGTTTTATCCAGCAAGCCATTGCAATCACGGTACCATTTGGTTAAGTATAAAGGTAAATACCACAGCTTTGTTCTGCGGTGTGCAGAGAACTTGTGAGGAAATTTGCCTTCATTGTCCAACAAGTTAACATTCATGATAAGCAGCAGGGGCCACTTTAACAAAATGTCGTACGATAAAATTACGTCACGTTAGACTATTGGCGTTAAAATATCGTACGATATTTTATTGTCGTACTACATTTTGCGAAAGTGGACTCACTGGCATGCCAACATAGAAGGGAATCTCTGTTAAACACCAAGAGAGGAATGGTCGTTAAATTCCACGTTGTGTCATGGTGAAGTTTTCACATTAATCCTTGCTCTGAAGTTTAATTGAATATGTCGTCTCTAGGATTAGAAATATAAGATCCGCTACCAATATCCCGAACGTGTACATGTTGGTTTGGCTGGCTTTTTACGCCGTAATTAAGGTTATTTCAATTATATAACGGCGTTCCAGCCCAATTGGTAAAGGAAACCAATGAAAACGACGCTGGCTATACATTTATTTGATAAAAACAGGACACCACAAAACACCGCCTTCCTGATGCCCCTTAGCTCAGAGAGCACAGGACACATGAGGCTCCTACCCAGCCACCCGCCTGAACATCTATACAGACACTGATTATTTGATCTCTTCGTTCTGCCTGAGAAAGTCTCTAACAAAATAAATCTAAGCATCGTCTGATTAATAGAGTAACCTGAAATGCCAAATGCGTTCATCCGGTAAGACATTGATTAATTGATTAATTGACGTTTAACGTCGACTCGAGAGCATTTCACTTATACGACGTTTTTTTGGATGGGGAGTTGACCTGATGTGTTGTAGAAAGATATTAAATTTTCATTATTTATATGTAGACGAAATGTCAAGTTAGACCTTACCGATTAACCATATAAGCAAGGTTGTTGAATAACAGTTTTTGCCTTTAGATGGAAAATATTACACAGTGAAGTCTGGATGCTATTAATACAGCTCTAGTGAGTGGTATTAGTGATTATTTCTATAAACGTTCCTAATTTCTAAGAAGATTTCACGGCTAGCAAGTTTGGCACAACGTGACGTTGATTTCAATTCAAGGCAAGCCGTTACCTTAAATGACACCACCCTTTCACGTAACGGCATATCACAAGCAGCACTGACGTAAGCGTGGAACAAAATTAACCCTTTCACTGCCATTCCAATGAAAAGTTCAACAACTTTCCTCCAGAACAAACAAATCACTTTAGAATATTGGCTCGTGTTCTACGTCTCTGATGTTTTGAGAAGTAAAATTTCTTAACCTTCTTGTTGGTCATAAATCTGTTGTTTTTTTATGAACAAAGATAAATCAGGTAAGCAAAAATGGCGGTCACCATTATCTGTGTGTTAGTATAAATATGAATTGTCTCTTCAGCTGTAATTTTCGTGAGGAAAAAAAGAGACAGGACGACAGGACTTTAACAGGATTCCCTTTAGCCCAGATCGCACCAGGGTACAAGAAGTTCAGGAAGCTACAGGAAGCACGATTATATTTATTTCAATGCCTTCTCTTCGCAAACATGTCCGCATTCACCTTCACTCAAAAACATTATTTTGAGAAAAATAGTTGTACAATTTGAACCAGGGCAGTTTATATCGGGCTTTTTCGAATGTCAAAAATCACTTTACTTAACAAAGTTGTAAATATGTCTCATCAAATTGATTCCTTTCGAGATAGTCCAGTGTTGACCGTCATCTCAACCTACGCCTTTTGTCTTAAATAACCTTTCACATCTGTGATTTCATAGAAAAGAAAAATAACTCCACACACATGACAAATGGTTTTTGTTGCTGACGTCCACGATCAAATTAGTCACTTTAGATATACTTTTAGAATCGGAATCTAAGATATTCACTTCCATTAAACTGTTATCCCCGCCACTAGCATTCCAATAATGCAAAGGCTCTCCTAAAGATCAATTCAGTATTCAGCTAAAGCAGCTGGAAGTTAGCTAAATCTTTCTGGGCAAAGGGTAACAAGAAGCCAACCTGTTGAGTTACATAGTACCTTGCATTACATGTATATATTTGTACATTTTGTTCGCTTTAAGACAAGTGCCTGTGCCCTGCTGCAGATTATAAACCTGTTACCAGATAACGTAGGTTCTTTCGTCTGGCAGGCGTGAAATAAAATAAGTATTGCAAAAAGCCCTATATGAACAAACCGTGTACGACCATACAATCCGTTTACTTTTTCTAGTCGATGAGGCGTACTGTAGTGCGTAAAAACAACATACAAAGACTATTTGTCTCCGGTCATATCTCTGCCGTCATCATTCCAGGCTTCCTTTTTAAATTTAAAAATCTTGAATTAATCATTTGCAACGTTATGCCTTATCACACTTAACATTCTCCAAGCTAAAAAAAATCAATTAATAATACCAATACACTGTACGATTCAAGATCTAGGGCAAGATAACCGGCACAAATCATTTATTTTGCAAAGAGAAATCCCAGTTGCACAAAAGTGTGTTTTTTTTAATTATTATTGTGTGTCTTTAGTTTCAACAAGACTAAAAGAATGATAAACGCATACGGGCATTCCATAAATCAACCTCACGGACCTCTGTTTCCATTTCAATAAATCTGCATCAAATGATTGTAATAACACCGTATGATGCATTTCCATGACTTTTGTTGCGACCGTCTGTCTGTCTGTCACACATTTCCTCACTCGAACACTCAAGAGGTACAGTCAAACGTCTGTTAATTATAGCACAACGTTTTTGTCTGGGTTCAAAGACCGTTCTCCAGCAAATGATGAAACAAATTCCCGACAATTGTCTAAACATCTTTACACTGACAATTTTAATATTGTATTATTTTAATTTGTTCAGACCGTTGCAAATTTTTATAAATAATTTGCTTGAGAAAGGTCTCGGGATATAGACTGAAAGGCTGAGATAGATACAAAATAGTCATGTGTTTAGATAAGGTTAAATGTGACCAACAAAGCTCCCTGAGTGTGCATGTATAGTTGTCTGTTGCCAGATTGTACTTAATGGTATTCTCTTGTCGTTTGTCTATCATCAGCATCGAAAAGCAAGGAGTTGGTGGGCACAAGATGCGAAATTAGTTAGAAAAGTTGTAGATTAGACGCAAAATAGTTGTAAATCAAACAAGAGATAATGTATATTTGGTACAGCCCAACAGTGTTCTTTTCGTCATCAGCCTCAAGCAAATTTAACTAAGCTTTGTTGAAACAGCTGGCGAATGAAGGATCGCCAAAATGACACAGTCATTAATCACCAAGCTGAGGAAAACCTATTGGTGATTTAAATGTGTGATCAGCTAAGTAATCCCTGTTCTATTTTGAGGCGGTTGGTTTCAATATGTTTCGCAGACGACATGACATGATCTAAATATATCCACTGACAATTAAGGAATACTTGCGTTCAGTTGTTTGTTATCGGAAATGTAATTACCAATTCCGAACAGAAGTTGGCTGTTCAAACTCTAACCACTTCCCTTGATATTTTCTTTTCCGGAAATAATGAAAGGTAGAAAAAAAAACACAAACAGCATCCTACAAGCAAACCAGCTTTTCCTCATAATTTGGCGTCCTTTTAGCTCCAAGTAACATAAAATGGAAAATAGATCTTAACCTTGAATTTGATTAGAAATAAGGAACAGAAGCTGGCTGTTCGAAAGCTGATCAGTTGTCATGGTATTTCTCTTTTCCGAGAAGAATTAGTGCGTTTCCTTTACAGAAACCTTATCTCATTCATTTGGGAATTCACACAAAGTTAATAACAACAAACTCAGATGTCATGTTGTGAATGCAAAATTGTGATTGGCCAAAGGCTGATGTACTTATGTAGTAACATTGGTCGGTCCTAAATCTTCAGTCAGTCTAAGATCTAGCTCTGAAAGTAAAGAAGTTAATAGTAATTATGCCATCTGGTTTAATTTCATGTTCAAACGCTGGTATCTGAAGTGTTGTTTTCCAGACTCTTAATTGAATGGTTTATTAGGGTACAAACATTTAGCATAAACTTTCATAAAGCTTTGTTTGATTTTTACTTCTTCTAAAGTTTAAATCACTCTATGTAGAAGGAAACCATCATGGATCTGCATCTTGAGAAAGCAATCTCGGAAAATATGCCCCGTCTACGCCCACTAGACTTATATACGCTTTGTAGGAGTCACATCATGACATGTCATAATTCTGAGAAATTACTTCAATTTTGTACATGTATCTGAGAGAGACTAATGATGTGTATGAGTTTCGAAGTGATATTTCAAATGGTGACTGAGATATGGCTCGGATAATTTAAAAAAATAACACCCAGCTTATTTGCATAACTGATGCCGAATAATGATTGATGGCCACGTACAATTTGCACTAATGTCCAGGAGATTTGCATACACGGCGTAAAAGTAAGTTTCAAAAGCCTACGCTAAGATGTTTTCATTTTTCTCGATTGTGCACTTATTCTGTTGAAATAAATTCTAGATCGTTTGCTGTTCCTGCGAGTGGTTGGGTTGTAGCATCTTGTGTCCTTGGAATTGCTGAGCTAAATGGCATCAGGAAGCTGATTTGTTGTGTTATCTTGTATTTGATCATGTAAATGTACTGTTCGTGTCTAATGTATTCCGAGCGTCGTTAGGCTGGTTTCCTTCAACCATTGGACCATCACACTGTTATGTTAGTGATATAACCTTAAGCACGACGTAAACCCCAATTTTGATTTGTTCCCTAATGGATAATAGGCCTAAAACAAACCTATTAGAAACGCAATTTTCCATGCGGCAGGCCTGTGCTCCAAGTATAAGAAAAGGGAACGAATTGTACTATTTCATTAAAGCATGTGCCAGATATGATTAAACAATAAATATGATTTAACTCAAAAAATGTGAAAAAAGCTACAATCATTTTAAAAAACATGTTAGGTTTCAATCGGCTGGGTCCAATCTTTTAGAATATATTTTTCATTTATGCACACTTATCACAGATAATGGTTTTTGACAAGAAAATCAATAGAAACCATTTTAACAAATAGCTTTTTATTAATGCCTGTGCAGACAACATAGACCCACAATCTATTCATATAAATCGGTGATGTCTATACAGTATCGAAGTGTAGAAACAGGGGATAATAGGAAATTATTAGAAATTACATGTATAATAGATAATAAATATTATCCAGCCAATAGGCCTACTAATCAGAGTAAATCTATTTCCACACAGAACAGGACAATTATTTTATTCCTTCGTTACGAGATATTATTTCACACGCACTGGTTATTCTACATCGTGTCGACAAAGCACGATGCGAATATCGCTGGAGGCATTCAAAATGGAACAGTTTTGACAATAATTGAGTTTGTTGTATATTTTAAATGTATTTGACATGAAACTAAGGAGAGACACTTTTTTTTTTATTCCTTTTATTTTGTTATCGGTTCGTGTTATTATAATTCCCTCGCGAGAAATAGTTATTACAATTCAATATGGGATAGTGACAATCTCTGTTTTTATGTCATCAGATACAAAGGACAATGCCATACTAAAATGTCCATCAACTTTGTTTAACAAAGTTGTTTATCTATTGTAGATGATTAATGGAAACACCTTTTAATCATCGTTCAGGATAAAATAGCAATAAATTGTCGTTTTAGTGCCTCAACAAATCCACAAAACTATGCTAGTGTATTCTATCAATTTATTTATCTCTTTATTAGCCAGAATTAAGATCCGTAGACTTCTATGCAGATTGAAATTGTTAGAGGATTAGAATCCCACTGTTGACCTCGGGTATACAAGGGAAGTTTTCAATATATGCGGAGATAGCGTGTGGTTTTGCGAGATTTCTTATCCACCTTACACCGCGGCAACGCAAAGTCTTTATATAAGTGAAATGTAACACCAACCAAATAAATCAATATATTTTGCACCGTTATATATTGATAACATTACTATTATATCAAATCCATTTCTCTACTCAGAATTTTAAGCAGCCAATTGTTCTACGTATCTATCATCAGTTAAACAAATATATATGGTATCATAAAGTTGATAAAATAATGGAAAAGTAAAGCCGAAATATTATATTCATACAAATGTGATTTTCTTGTTAAAAGTTTCTCATATTCTATTTTAAAATTTTAAGTTTTGTTTTTTACACTATGTTGAGCAATTGACTGCTGTGCTTCCCTATTTTATCCGTTCTTTACAATCAAATAAAAGCATTTACCAGTGGAACAGTTGGGACGGTGTCTCACACCCATGGGATATTTGTTCTCACCAACTGTCTGGTTTAGAAGTAGATTTAGTTTGACTAAATTTACATCTTCGAACAGCACACGGTACGGTTTTCTGGGTTTTGTCCTGTTTTCCTCCCACAATGGTGCTCCCAACTGCCCTCTAATTGGGGTATATTCCTGTTGGTTAATAAACAGTTAATTAAGCGTTTATGAGGAATCAATAGATACATTATTGCATTCACAGAAGACCTTTATTTCGACAAAGGCTTACCTACAAATCAGCCGTTCAAAACAAGTTCGTAGAAAATATGATTGCCTGTGTCGCTTCGATGGATTTTTATGGGGGTATGACAGTGTCCTTGGGGGGCGGTTGTCAGACATGAAACAATAAGTGTAATCTAGCTTACCCCAGAGAATATCTTAGGTTTTACATGACTTGAGATGACAGACATTTGTATCTTTCTGGTCTCGTGATTCTCTCAACTATTATTACGAGACTCTGGGCATTGCCCCAGATAGTAAATACTGGTATGAAGAAGATTAACCTTTGAATAAATAATGATGTATCAATCATGGTTTCCGAAATGTCCATTTTCCAAGAATGTGTTTGGTTTACGTACCAATATTAATGTCAAATGGATAATTTTCCGTACACTAAGATCTAGTTTTATAGTTGTAATCTAGTTTTTTTTAAATATTCTCTTCCATCAGACTCCTTTCTAGAAAAATACATGTTTAACGGAACGTCAGCGAAATGAACAAAACGTGTTGGTTTCTGTCTTTATTATGAGAAAGTGAAGTGAAAATACCTAAAGAAATCAGGTCGCCAACATTTAAAGTACACCTGTTCACATTATTTAAGTAAAACGTCCGAAAAGATAAATATTTGTACTTAAAAATAAAAATGTTACAAACCCGCGAACAAAAAAAAACGCCCGGTCATCTACGGCTATACCTGTAGGTTCTTCATCAATGCTTGCTCCGTATGTTATTGATAAAGACTTATTATGACTTGCCCTAATAACAAGATTCCATAGAGCCTATACTGTTTCTCAAATATGTATGATAGAACGTATGCGTTATATGAGTTAAATATATACCAATTTCAAACTGTTATACGGTGAGGTTCTATGTGAAGAATGATTTAATGTGAATATCATATAACCTTGTGATAGCTGATACATTAATTTAATGTGGTCTATCAATCAATCGTAACATTTTATACAATAATGCCATGTTTGCGGCATATAACCATTTGAATTTCAGACACTGGATTGGTTCATTGTGTCGATATCAAGGACATAACTCCCTATTTCTGCCCAAATTCGCCAAGTGTCTATCACTAATCTAGTGAATGTTTTCCAAATATCACTTAATAAATTAAGTGAAATCTTTCCGATTATATTTATCCCAGCTATTAAAATCCGGTTATATTTCCACTATATTCTACTTAAATGACTTCCTCAGAAATATATGATTGCCATAAAGTCATCATATAAGTAAAATACCCTTGAGTACGACCCCGAAGTTAAACACCATCCAAATGAATAAATATTTTTAGTTATGCTATTATAGACCGAACCGAAGCAGGTACCCCTCGGAAGTACGGTTTGTGGAATTACAACTTCGGTATTAAATGATGTCCAGGTAGACCACTCAGCCAGACTGCTTACGGTTAAATTATATATGTCAAGCACAAGCTGTCTGGCGGCCAATCTGCTACTCTCGTGAAGCCGTATTATATATCCTCCCAAAGAGACCAACAACACAGATTTAATTACGATGGAGTGTATTTATATATATTGTGAGAATCAACAGGGAATACTTAAATGATAATAGAATGTATGTACCTTAATGCATTTCCAAGTCACTGTGTAAAGTTCTAACATTGTTGTTGTACTGGCTCACAACATTGACCATTAAACCAGGAATTATTCACCAAACAGTGGCATCTGGTGCTACCAGTAATTTGAGTACTCTCATCAAAAATAATTGCTGAATTCCCTAACCGATCAATAGTGGCGAACAGATTACAATGGGGTGATAGTTTCATTCAAAATTCAACGGAAACAGTAAAACGTACGTACTAAAATAGGCTCGTTCTTTTCTCGAGGGTGAGAATAATACGAGCTCTAATCTAGTGACAAGACATCTTTGTTGTTGTCGTATTCCGCGCAAAAGTGCCCTGGTGAATGTATGAATAGCCTAAATTTTACCACCAATTGATTTAAAATTCAAAGGTCAACGGAAGTTTTCACAGGTTCAAATCAATATGAAGGGAGTAAAAGTTGAAAAAAACATATATACATTTGGTGAAGCAGTGGTACCTAATCAGCTATAAAACTCGCCAAACTGCTCGCTGGGATAACTTTGATTAGGTAAACAACCAGATTGCCAGCCAATACCTTAAATGGTAAGAAAACAAAAAAGTAATGTTCAACTTATAGACCATATCAATGTGTTTAAACTGACATTACATTTTTTTCTTGTAGAATTTGTCGTTTTCAACCCAAAGGCACTGTCTGGTGGACTTTCTATGCCTTTTTTTTTTTTTTTTTTTTTTTTTTTTATCAAAATTTAACCCTAGCAAAAGACAAACCGCACAAATGTACAGATTAAAGCCAAATACAATAGACAATACCAAAATATACAGTTACTCTGGTGAAATGATCACCACAGGAAATTTAGCGTAAAAAGTCCACCATACAATTTAACTTGGTATTTCAATTCAAGTGATTTATAGTGGAAAACGACGAATTCTATAAAAAAAAAAATGTATCGGCAGTTTTATTAACCCGTTGCTATGGTATATAATTTGAGTATGGTTTTTGTTTCTTGTTTTCTTCTTCTTCAAGAGGCAAAGATTCGACCGTAGGGAAAATGCTTTGATTTTTTATTTTAGAAGGTTAAGAGTAGTAATTTGATTAGGAGAATCTTGCGTGGGTTAACTTGAGCACAGTTTTCTTGTAGGGATGTACATAAAACCATGACATTTATTTGAACTGACATAGGCAACGCTTGGTGGAAAACCCGATTAAATAATTACGCAGAACATGTTACATTGAATGACATCGTATATGCTAACATGTTCATTTACGCTATTTTTTCCTGTACAGAGTCAATAGTATACTGAAAATGTCCCAATGTCTACAGTATTGCACAATATTATATAGCTGCGGCTACAGGGGCACAAATTGGTGGTCAGGAACCGACTCTGCTCCAGATCAGATTTATTAGGTTAACAAAACTGATCCAGATCAAAATTTTGACGCACCATCAAATGGGAGAAAATAATCCGTACCAGTTTAGTTCACTTTTTTTCCAGTTAAATGATCCACGTCGATTGCAAGTCAACAAAAGTTTACTTACATGTGGCGTTCTTGGAATGCCGTGGCATTTGCCTTTGTGTCATTGATCGCATTTTGCATATAGAAGGTCAGACATTTCGAATAACTTTAGAATTTATGGATGACAACTTTTGGATTCGTTCCGGAACCACTTTTCAATCTACATGCTAAGACCGTTTTTCAAGCAACAGTTTTTCTAAACTGAATTTACTTTTAAGTTATGATCATTATTTAAAACTAAATCAATTCAAGATATACATTAATTACCTAAACAAGGCCTTAGCATCTAGATCGAAACGTTACAATGGACATAAACCAGAATTTGTCATCCATAAAACCTACAGTTTTTTTCTTGCAACCATGATGATTTTTTATAGTCTCATCCACGAAATTTTGTTTTTAAAGGAAAATATTATTGCAAACAATGAACAGAACGAGGCTTCTCAAACGCTTGGATATCTCTTGACCTTATATAAGAAAAAAAAAGAATTAAACTGTGCGTTTATTACCTTCTCGTAACCAAATTGACCATTCAATAAATTGCTCAAAGACTTGGGTTTTGTTTAGTTTTAGACAGAAGACAGTGAAAAATCATCTTTCATCATTAATCAAATTCTGACCAGAATCTCTTTGTTCAAAATTTGATCTCAATATTTTATGTACCTTTTCTCCTCTGGGGAAGAAATAGAGATGGATATTAAGAGAAACCACACCTCAGCCAATTATTTCTAGGCTGTTACAAAACGTGAAATACCAGCGACTTTCATTATCTCAATGTACTATAGACTGAAATACTCCTGTCGTCTGCTAAATGGGAGAGACCATATGTCACCGTGAAACAATCAACTTTCTAAATAATGTGTTTGTGTCGGTGTGGACACGTATAAGGCATCTGTAAGTTTTGCCTTCAAGCCTTCACAGTTGAACTTTCGTTTTATTTCCGATATTTATAATTTGCTAAATGGAACAGCACAAGAAACCAAATGGTATTTATATGAAGGGTACTATGAACACATTGCAAGTCTTTTTATGCTGGCCAATAAATATATATATATATATATATAAATATGGCTCATTTGCGAAGTGGTGCTGCTACGGAAAACGTCGCTAGCTGGATTGATAGAGGACGAGCGATTGACAAAATCTAACGAACATTAACCCTCAAATATGAGCACTACGTGACAGAAAACAATTTTACAATGGTTTTCAGGCAGCACACTCCGAAAGCCTCGAATGTACTGTGCATATTATTATAATTTCGCTCTCTTGCAAAGGGAACTATGTTTCCAACTCACATCCATGCTGCCACACTCGGCAGTGGAGGAACATCTCTCCAACAGAGCTAACAGTTAAAGTGGCTTCGCATGATTTGATTATGTTGTAGTCGCTGTTGAAATACGCCCCTTTCATATAAATGAATTGTTCTTGAGCAAGGCGTTCATGCAACCACAATCAATCAATCAATTCATCAAACTAATTTCCTGCTAGACCATCCAGATGATGTTTAATTGAAGAACGTGATTCATTACACGGATGGATCAAAACTACAGGGAACCTGACCATTTGAACTGATGAAATGTTTGATGGATGATCAGTTCAAAAGATAGGATAATAACAACAACAACAAACTGCTGTAAACTGTTTTCTTTTGTGGAAAGATTTGAGAAAACATTATAAACCACTCTGGCTGTTCAAAACCCAA
This sequence comes from Katharina tunicata, assembly GCA_032466195.1. Lineage (NCBI taxonomy): Eukaryota > Metazoa > Mollusca > Polyplacophora > Chitonida > Mopaliidae > Katharina > Katharina tunicata. The sequence goes on along the minus strand of JAVFBZ010128194.1, from coordinate 29,284 downwards.
ACAGTTAACATCTAGCCCTGTATCGTTGTCGCTAAACCTTATTTGATAAGTCTCCAAAGAGACCAGAAACACAGATCCCACAGTTGATTCTGTAACGCTATAAATGCATTACACCAAGCTGCTAAATCTTATGCCGAGCGCCACTGATTATTTTGTTGTTGTCAGGAGAGCGCTTTCAATAACCTACCGCCGACCTCCTCGCCCCACAAAAAATCACATACGGTTGGTAGGGTGTACATTTATTCAACCGGGAATACTCCCAAGGTGTATAATGTATTACTATAATTCATGACGCAGTTGCCATGTTCAATAAGAGTCCGATGCACGTATGTGTCACTCGAGGATTGACAAAATAACTCGAAATGAAAACTGATTCGATTTGGACAGTCTTACATTGTTGGTTTGGAGAATAAGCTATCTCAAACGATTTGCAGCCAATCATTAAACTGCAATGAGTATCCTAGGGCTGATGCAAAATAACGTCGTGTTGAACAGAATTTACGATCATTGCCATTAATGTGATTTGTTTAATTTTATTTATGTATTGATTCGTATTCAAGTTGTTCTCAAAGATATTTAAAATACAGGGGAACTTGATTGCCTATGTTGTATGAGCAAAGGATGAATTTTTATAAACGCATACTTTGAATGTACCAGTGGGCCCATGGTCAGGAAGACAGGTCTAAACAGCACTTAACAGTACACTTACCTGTTAAGTGCTGAAGTGTTGATCATTGAAGTGTTCGGTGAAGTTTTGTCAAACCGCATAAAATTAGATCCAAAGAGAACCACAGAAACTTAAACTACATATGGTTTGACGTTAGTACCGTTTGATGGATAAGCCAGTAACTGTTTTCTTGTAATATCTATCATATAACTTGTTATGCTTTGCATTTTAATGTATCTTTGAGTGTAAATGTTTAGAACAAATGTGATCTTTAACATTAAAACTTATAGAACATGACAACCTTGTTTGGATTTTTGTTTATTCTAAATAAATGTAGTAACTACACTTTACATAAGAATTATTCTTTGGTTTTAATCATTTATTTTGTTATGAAACTAAAGATTTATTCACTTATAAGATAGCAGTTCTGATATTAACAGATTTTGTTTTGTTTTGTCGATCGGGGTTATACGTTGTACTTTTAGTTATATTTATATATATATCTTTCAAGGCTATCTCACTCATATGGCGGCGTACCAGCTCAATTGGAGACGTTCCACAACAAATCGGCTCCATGATACCCCTTGTCTCAGAGAGCATACGGGAGGCTCCCGACCAACCACCAACACTATTGAAAGATCATTAGACTACTGACATCAAACGGCCATTTTAACTTCGGTGACATGTATTATATGCATTGTAACCAAGAATGAAAAACCTTTACTGTCTAATTAATTCATTCATTTATTTACTTAACGATTTTCGTTTTTATGTGTGCTAAATTTTTTTCTTGTATTAGACTTCAGTGTCAGTATTATTTGAACGGTATCGCCTTGTGGACCTTGGGCAATTACGGAAAGTTTTCCGGTGGCTGCAGGGATCGTTGTGTGGTTTAATGGGGTTTTTTCTCGGTTTTCTGTCATGCCCCGCCAAAGGAAAGTCCACATATAAGTAAAATACCCTTGGGTACGACGTTAAATACCAACCATTAAATAAACTTATTAGGAAGCTAACCAATTATAGTAACACAAAAACCTCTTTGATGTCCAGAAATTTCTGGAATCATTCACAGGTACAAGGGTTTTCAAATGTCTTGTCGAGTGTTACCATTAGTAACAAGGGATACCATACAATGGCCGTCAATTTCCTGTGTGCGTTGTTTACATTTCCTTCCCCAGTCACACTTTGCATCCTAACGAAAATTTGTGTACCGTCTTGCGATAAATTCAATATTAGACATTAGACGATGTTAACATGTAGGTTCAACAATGTCTATCGCTCTTCCTGTACAATGTGATTCACCGGTTAAATAAAACAAAACGTGACTAAGCATTTTTGGGAAGGATTAATTGTTCTAGAAGCATTACACTACGCGCATGTTAGAATTAAAAGATCTTTGGCAATCTGTCTGATACTATTGATTGTTTTTGCACTCAATTAAGCAGTGAGTTTTAATGACTTTCGGCTTTAGTTGTCAGGGTGAAAAAATAACCGAAAATTCGGCAAATGGTAAAATAAGGTAAAATAAACCATCGACAATAAATTTAACAACACAGGTAAATTACTAATGGATAAACAACGACTTTATTAGACAGTAAATTTACATCAGTTTCGTCTTTTAAAAGTATACAAGTAACCATGAACTTAAAGCAAGTTTTTCATATAAAGTTAATTTAAGCATAGCATTGTTAGTTTGTATCCATAGTTGACCGGTTTAAGATTGTCGCAAGGACAGCAAAAAGTTTCCTGTTTTACTAACAAGTCCACACCAGAACATTAAAAACATTTAGTCCAAATTCTGTGTAGTTTGTGTGTGAAATTTGTAAATATTTAAGTTGAGTATTTGATTTAATATACCACCAAGTTACACCTGGGTGTTACTTCCATAATACCTTAAGTATGGTGGTGTCTTCAAGAAAAGACAGTTGTTGTCCCTCATTTGTTTTTTCTCAAATTTTACTCTACAGATAGAAGCTTGTCTTATGAAGAGCAACGAGAACAAGTCACCACTAGATTATATAACACCTTTAATGACAAAACAAAACAAAAATAAACAGTTTATTTTTTAAAGACACCAGTTAAATAACATATGAACTAATAGCCCATGTGTTAGGGAATTCCTTTTGAACCTTTAATTGTCACAACATTCCCATATTTCACATGTCTCCTCTAGGAGCCTTCCCGTGAAGGAAAAACACAGCACTCTTTATAGAAAAAAAAGAGTTCCCAATTAGTTATCGATTAAAGAGTCTTTGAACTCAATCAACTAGAGCAAAAATAAAACGAAAGAAGGGGTTAGAGTGACAGTGGCTGTAACGACAGCTTTAAAGTCGTTCAAAATGTCTGTAGAGTGTTGGCCATGACAGTGTCAATGAAACATATACAATAAAGCATAACATTTTATTACCTTTTCTTATGTTTGCACATAGTTTAAAATGATAATATGTGTTAATGTGTTTTCTGTTGCCTATCAGAAAATGGATAGATTAAAATGAATATCACATTAGTGCTTCAGCTGTACTAACAAACAAACATTACAACATTCGAATAATTTTACGCAAATTCTGAGTAGTTTGTTTATGAAATGTGTACATATTTCTCCCCCAAAAATTAAAATAATGTTCATTATCACTTTCTTAAAGACACCAAAATTATTTCAAAGATATATGCCAATATTACTGAAAGCGATGTTAACAACACATTCTCCTCCAAGAAATAAAGTTAAAATACAACATAATGTATGCTTGTGTCTAATGTACGCTTCGTGGAAGTTCGCATTACCTTATTCAATTTCCCCAGCTCCAGGTAACACTTCGTAGCAATTTTCAAGCAGGCCACTAGATTTATGGAAAACTGGTCATGTGGTCGATGCTTTGGATCAATGTTTTGAGACGATGCCAGATGTTAAAGAGAGTTTCAGTAACATCAACTCTGACAAACATTGTTAATTCAGCTTAAAACCCTCGTCAGTACAGATCTATTTGTACATGTAGTTTGCTCAGAGAATTCCCAAAACCTGGCGTAAATATAAGTATAAAATAACTGGGTCAGTTACGTGGAATGTGATCAGACATACAGACAAAAGGCTTGAGCTTTCTCCTCTGGTCTTCATTTTCTTCTCAAATGTTACTCTTCAGATAGGAGCTTGACTTATAAAGAGCAACGAAAACAAGTCACCACTAGATTATATAACACCTTTAATGAGTTATCACCCTGTTCATCCTTGGCTTAACAAATACACTGTTTCTTTTTAAAAGACAGGAGTTAAATAACATGTAAACTAATAGCCCTTGTGTTAGGGGATTCCCTTTGAACTCTTAATTGCCACAGTAAGGACGTTCCCATATTTCACATATCTCTTCTAGAGCCTTCCCTTAAAGAACAAAATACAGCGCTCTTTATATAGAAAAAAGTTTTCACAATTAGTTATCGATTGAAGAGCCTTTGAAACAAATCAACCAGAGTAACAAACAAAAAGAAAGGGTTTAGCTGACAACTGGTTTGGTTTGGAATACAGCAGATGTCATAAAGCTTTAAACCGATTCTACATATCTGCAGTGTGATTGGCTATGACAGTGTTAACAAAATATATGATAGAAAGAATTAAAGTATTTAAGTACGTTTTATATATGTCTTTAACATATATCTTTAACATATTTTAGAATGACAGTAGGTTAATGTTTAAATTTTTTAATCTGACCATGGGTGGATCAAAATGACTATCACATACATGTTTCCAAATTGACTCACACACCCACATCAGTATCTGTACATTCGAAAAATTTAGCTCAACAGTTTTCTTTCGGACAGACGGGTTAAATAACATGTGAACTAATTGTGTTCGGGAATTCCTTTTGAACCCTTAATTGGCACATTAATGACATTCCCATATTTCACATGTCTCCTCTAGGAGACTTCCAATTCAGAAAAAAAACACAGCACTCTTTATAAATAAAAAAAAAGGTTTCTCATTTAGTCTTCGATTCAAGCCTTGGAAATAAATCAACGAAAGTATCAATTAACAGAAATAAGGGGATAGAGTGACTAGTGGCTTGCTTTGGAAAACAGTGGCTGTAATGACAGATTTAAGCTCATTTCAAATTTCTGCAGAGTGTTTGCCATGACAGTGTCAATGAAACATATACAATAAAACATAACATTTTATTACCTTTTCTAAAGTTTGCACAAAGTTTAAAATGATAATGCGTTTTAATGGTTTTTCTGTTGCCTATCAGAAAATGGGTGGATTAAAATGAATATCACATAAGTGCTTCCAGCTTTACTTACAAACCAACATTACAACATTACAACATTCGAATAATTTTACGCAAATAAGTTATTGATTGAAGTCTTGGAAAATAAATCAACCAGAGTATAAACAAAAAGAAGGGGGAAGAGTTACTAGTGGCTTGCTTTGGAATATAGCGGCTGTATTGGAAGCCTTTAACCCATTGAAAATCTCTGCAGTGTGGTTGTACATTACAGCGTTAATGACACATACACAATAGAGCAAAATGTTTTATTGCACTTTCCGTTTTTAACAGATTTTAGAAAGACAGAACGGTAATGTTTCTCGCTGCAAATGACTGGATTAAAATTAATATCACATAAATGTTTCCAGCTTCTCTGACGAACCCAAACCACAACATTCGAAAACTTTGAGCCGATATTCAGAGTAGTTTGTATGTGAAATTGGTACATTGTCTTTCAAGAAGTCGAGTGTGTGATGTAATGCATCAGGTGTTACTTCTCTAAAGCCTTGTACTGTTGCTTTATGTCGATCTAACTTCACGCGACTGTCTGTATATGTGGTATTTCCAGAATTTTTGTAATTCCCAGTTCCCCTACATCTAAATTGCAAACAGACCACTAGATTTATGGGAAACTGGTCATGTGATCAATGCTTTGGAACAATGTTTTGGGACGTTGACAAATGTATAAATTAGTTTAAAGAGCAGCAACTCTGGCTGAGATTGTTAATCCAACTGAAAACCATGCGCACGGTCTCTTGTAATTCACCAACAATTAGTTTTTCCATCGATTATAGAAAAACGACCGTTTTAGTACATATATATATATATGCAGAGTTTTCTCAGAGAACGCCCAAAGCCAAGCTGAATGTCAGTGGTAATAAATATATTTTTTCCGGACATATTCAAGCAATTTAAAGTTATGACCCTGGAGCGACTCAACCAACTGGCATATTGGAATCCAGATATCTTTACAAAAGATCTGCGGATTTTTTCTTTCCGGATAATTAAGGAATTTAAATACTGGTCGGCTTATTTTCTTAGACTTAGACTTTTTTTTTTCTTCGAAACCAAAGAAGGGATTCACATTTTGATGCTGTCTCGATAGGCCATCTACGCCATCATATATATTCTCGATTTTTCCACGAACAGTGAAAACGGAAAAACTTTCTTTGGGTAACTTTGAAAGTATGATTCTCGTTAAACAAAATATTCAACAATTGAATAATTTGCCAACATGTGGCAGGTCAGCCTCCAATGGTTTTCGGGATGAACGGTACATCTTATACCGGTAAGGGTGAGACACAGGTAACTTGTCACAGATGATATTTGAATGTCGAGGATGTTATTTTTACATACACTGGTAGTTATTGACATGTGGCCAAGTCATCTTATAAAGGCTTACATCATGGATGGGAAAGACTGGTTGTACAGAAAGAAAGTTTAACGGAGCGAATGTCTTGTTTTCCTGAACACAAAATTGAATTACAATCTATAGAGATGAAGCCTTGTCGCGTCTTCTTGTGTTTCCGGAATGAAAGTCGTTGTTTACTAAGAAAGGCTTAGGTCTTACTTCTTTTCAGAACCCATCTAATTAAATAAAAAAACGAGAAATTAACTACAAAAAATTACTTTTGCCATACGCCTAAATTCTGAATCTGGTCCACATTTGCAGCCATATGGCAAAGATGATATTTAAAGGTCGAGGCTACTACTGTTACATGGACTGGTGGTGATTGACCTATGGCTATGTCATCTTATACTGGCTTTAATGATGGATGAGACAGACTTGTGAAGATAAATGCCAAATGACTCTACTACAAGTAGCCGTAACGACCAGCTATCATAGATGTTACATACATCTATATCCTTTAACATTTTTGACATTTGTGATGAAAATTCTATCTATTTCACCATTCCATTAGAAATGTTAGTCGGGTTACAGAAATATATTCTAATTTATCCATATCATTTTTATTTGTTGTATTGGATCACAGAATAGCTGACAACCGAATACAAGAAGACAGGTATGAAGAATGGTTTGTCTTTAGCACCATACAGTTGAAGGTCAGTCCATTGGCCTACAGCTATTTCTCTGTGATTCGTCTACATGGCTTAATTGAAGATCAGATACCACAAGACAGTGATGAATGGCCTGTCCACACCACCATACAACTAAAGGTCAATCCAATTAACTTCCTACCCTTATTAAGAAAGTAAAGTTCTTTTTAAATGCATAACGTTAGATACATCGGTGGTCAGCACGTCTTGGGTAGCGACCCAAGGGATTTTGAGGGAATTTTTGTGAAATTGTTGTGGGCGTTTTTTAATATTCAGGGTTATAGCTATCTTGCTAGTGGAAGAGATGTGTTTACTCTGTTGTCTTGTGATTGACGATTTCAAGTACATCTACATGCACAATATAGTAGGCCCTGTATTGGTGTTACTGAAATCTGAATACTCAGGTTTCTGGTATGTTTTGGTTTCTTGTATACATTGCCCAGTTTCTTGTGTTATTGTACATTCAGGAGTCTGCATACTCAGGTTTCTGGTATAATAAGGGTTCCTCGTACATATTGTCTAGTTTCTTGTGTTATTGTGTATATTCAAAAGTCTGTTTACTAAGCTATCTGCAATATCAGGTGGTTTCTAGTATAATCGGTATACTTAAGAATCTGTATGTCCAGGATTGTCAATGGTCGGGTGTTTGGTGTATTTATAGGTCAATATGGTTGGGTGTTTGGTATAGTTAGAGGTCAATATGCCATAGGTCAATATGGTCGGGTGTTTAGTATATTCAGAGGTCAATGTTGTCGGGTGTTTAGTATATTCAGAGGTCAATATGGTCGTGTGTTTGGTACATTCAGATGTTAATATGGTCGGGTATTTAGTATATGTAGAAGTCAATGTAGTCGGATGTTTGGTATTTTCAGATAGTCGGGTGTTTGGTGTATTCAGAGGTTAATATTTCTTATATCAATTTTCTGGTATATTACATTCTTAATAATCTAATTTTCTATGATTATTAGATTTGTTCAATAAATGGAGTAATAGTGTTCACTTGCAGAAACTGAGAAAGAAAAAAAAAGGATCTCCGGAGGTATTTACGATAAACGATTCGTTTTCCGCTTTACATAGCTGCGGGTGAAATTACTTAACAATATTCTTATTCACAGCTTTAAAAAATGTGGATTCCGTCATTTTTATTAAGTATTTAAGAAGCTGAAGAAAAACACGTTCGTTTTTATCTGAATCTCCCAAAAATGACAAAAGCCATTGTATTAAATTTGCTGCCGTCAGAACGGAAGACTGACATCCTGTTTTCACTGGATATCATGTTGGTAAAATTGTTCTTCTAACCGGACTTAACCAAATGAAGAATTCCGTAGGCATGTGCAATGATTTCACGATAGAGAAGTGTTATCAAATGTTCTACAAAACCTACAATATAGTTAAATGTAAGATAAATCATTGGCCCCCATTGTATGTCTGTTAGGAATTCAGTATCAGTACAGGTTCTTGTACAGCTTAACGGAAACTATCAAACATAAATTTATCGTTATTTAGTTTTTATATCAGGAACAATACGCCTGTCGTTTTCTTTTACAAGGACGAAAACTAGAAGTCTTAACACCGTTTTTACAAAAAAGGAGAGTTTTGTTTTTTTTATACTGATGGGGGTTTTACGCCCAACTCCATGTTATTTTACTTATGTGACGGGTAGGCTTTCCAAATGCGGGGAGGAAACTGCTCTATACGACACTGGCAACACGCAAGGCATCGTATGATGACATACATGACACCACAAACAAATCGGTTTCCTGATACCCTTAGGCCAGAGAGCACCAGAAAGCTCCCTTATTCACCCGCCTGAAAGTGGAAAAAACAGAAAGTCAGTGTAAGATACCTGGTACCACAGGCTACGGATGAAACTATAAAGGTCAATGCTCACAAATGTTGTCTATATCCAGTTATGAAGCTACGTGACGTAAATCTCCGCGTGTGATTTTATTCCACGGTTGTCAATAAAGATGTTACTTAAGATGTGGGAAAGAGGCCCCGGATGTACAGGAAGGGGGGCGGGGGGAGAGAAAATTTAATAAAGTCACCATTATGGGAGATATAGTCAGACAAAAACTACAACATTTGATATACATGAATTAAGAGTTCAAAGAATCAAGAAACCTAATTATTCAAAGTTGAACAGTAAGCGTTAACTTGTTTTGCCAGAAAAAAAACATTGATTTACAGGATTAACAATTAGCAAGTAGCTGCTCCTTAAATTCTCTTTAACATTTGTCAACGTCTCAATTGTTCCAAAGCATTGATCACATGACCAGTTTCTCATAAATATAGTGGTCTGCTTGCAATTTAGACGTTGAAGAAGTGGGAATTACACAAAATTCTGAAAATACCACAATTGCAGAAAGTCGCGTGAACTTAGATATACATAAAGCAACAGTACAAGGTTTTAGAGAAGTAACACCTGCTACATTACATCACACACTCAACTTCTTGAAAGACAATATGTAAAAAATTTCACATACAAACTACTCTGAATTTAGGCTCAAAGGTTTCGAATGTTGTGGTTTGGGTTTGTAGGTGAAGCCGGAAACATGTATGTGATATTAATTTTAATCCAGTCATTTGCAGCGAGAAACATTTGCATACTGTCATTCTAAAATATGTTAAAACTTAACGGCAAGTGTAATAAAATATTTTGCTCTATTGTATATGTTTCATTAACGCTGTAATGTCCAAACACACTGCAAAGATTTTGAATGGGTTAAAGGCGTCCATTACAGACGCTGTATTCCAAAGCAAGCCACTAGTGACTCTATCCCCATCTTTCTCTTTATTTATGCTTTGGTTGATTTATTTCCAAGGCTTCAATCGATAACTAAATGGGAAACTTTTTTTTTCTTCATAAAGAGTGCTTGTGATTTTTCTGAGAGGGGAAAATGTAAAATATGGGAATGTCATTAAGGGTTCAAAAGCAATCCCCGAACAAGTAGTTCACATCTTATTTAACCCGTCTGTTCGAAAGAAAACTGTTGAGATAAATGTTTCGAATGTACATGTACTGGTGTGGCCGTGTTAGTCAATTTGGAAACATGTAGGTTATAGTCATTTTAATCCACCCACTGTCAGATATTCAAAAATGGAAAGATTATTCTACTGTCATGCTAAAATATGTTGAAGGCAGATGTTTAAGACATATAGAAAGCGTACTTAAATAGTTTATTTTTTTCTATCATATATTTTGTTAACACTGTCCAAACACATTGCTTATATTTTAAATCGGTTTAAAACTTATACATCTGCTGTATTCCAAACCAAACCAGTTGTCAGCTTAACCCTTTCTTTTTGTTTGTTACTCTGGTTGATTTGTTTCAAAGGCTCTTTAATCGATAACTAACTTTCTATTCAAATAGTGCTGTATTTTTTCTTTACGGGAAGGCTCTGGAGGGGGAATGTAAAATATGGCAACGTCCTTACTGACGCAATTAAGAGTTCAAAAAAAGTTCAAGAGTTCACAAGGGCCATTAGTTCACATGTTATTTAACTCCTGTCTTTCAAAAAGAAACAGTGTATTTTCCTGTCTAGGATGAACAGGGCAATAACTCATTAAAGGTGTTATATAATCTAGTGGTGACTTGTTCTCGTTGCTCTTTATAAGACAAGCTTCTATCTGAAGAGTATAATTTGAGGAGAAAATATACCAGAGAAGAAAGCTCGAGCCTGTTGTCTGCATTTGTCTGTCTCAGAGCAAACTACATGTACAAATAGATCTGTACTGGCGAGGGTTTTAAGATGAATTAACAATCTTTGCCAGAGTTGATGCAACTTAAACTCTCGTTAACATCTGTCATCGTCTCAAAACAATGTTCCAAAGCATCGACCACATGACCAGTTTTCTATAAATCTAGTGGCCTTCTTGCAAATTGCTACGAAGCGTTACCCGGAGCTGGAAAAACTGATTTGGGTAATACGAATATTCACGAAGTTCACGCAGAATTTGCGTAAAATTATTCGAATGTTGTAATGTTGGTTTGTGAGTAAAGCTGGAAGAACTTATGTGATATTCATTTTAATCCACCCATTTTCTGATAGGCAACAGAAAAACCATTAAAACGTATTATCATTTTAAACAATGTGAAAACTTAAGAAAAGGTAATCAAATGTTATGTTTTATTGAATATCTTTCATTGACACTGTCATGGCCAACACTCTGCACACATTTTGAATGAGTTTAAAGCGGTCGTTACAGCCACTGTCACTCTAACCCCTTCTTTCGTTTTGTTTTTGATCAAGTTGATTCAGTTCAAAGACTCTATAATCGATAACTAATTGGGAAGCTTTTCTTTCTATAAAGAGTGCTGTGTCTTTTCTTCACGGGAAGGCTCCTAGAGGAGACATGTGAAATATGGGAATGTCATTATGTAATCTAGTGTGACCTAATCGCGTTATTCTGTGTGGATAAATTGGGAAAATGCGTAGGACAGAGATTAAATGGAAAATTTGTGGTCAATATTTCTTGTCTCATTCCAGATCAGAAATCCCGTTCACTTTTGGTGAACTGGGCTGGGTTGTTCTAAAGTAAAACCAAGCTTACATAAACAGCGTAACAAAGAAACTGTTCAGTGACGCGATGCTATACAGAAAGGGTTTAAATTTAATACACTTTTGAGCAAACGGTCCCAGAAATAAAAGGAACTCCAAGTTGGTATACTTTTAAAAGACGAACTGATGTAAATTTATTGTCTAATGAAGTCAGAAGTTGTTTATCCATAAGTAATTTACCTGTGTTATTAAATTTATTGCCGATGGTTTATTTTACCTTGTTTTACCATTTGCCGAATTTTCTGTTCTTTTTTCACCTTGACAACAAAAGTTAAAATTCATTAATACTCACTGCTTAATTGAGTGCAACAACAATCAATAGCATCAGACAGATTGCCAAAGATCTCTTAATTCTAACATGTGCGTAGTGTAATGCTTCTAGAACAATTAGTCCTGCCCAAAAATGCTTAGTCAAGGTGAATCACATTGTTGAACCTAAATGTTAACATCGTGTAATGTCAAACTCATGCTAAATTCATCGCCAGACGATAAACAAATTTTCGTTAGGATGCAAAGTGTGACTGGGGAAGCAAATGTAAACGATGCCCACAGGAAATTGACGGCCATTGTATGGTATTCCTTGTTACTAATGGTAACACTCTACAAGACATTTGAAAACCCTTGTACCTGTGTCCAGACATTTCTGGACATCAAAGAGGTTTTTGTGTTTCTATAACTTGACTAATTTCCTAATAAGTGTATTTAATGGTTGGTATTTAACTTCGTACTCAATGGTATTTCACTTATATGGCGATTACTTACCCCAATCAATATAACAAAAAAATATGTAAATACCAGAACTGCTATCAAGGAATATAAGTTAATTAATCTTTAGTTCTATAAAGAAAATTAAAATCGACGAATAAATTAAATGTGTAGTGTTTTGGCGGATGCAAATTCTAGCTTATTGACGGATTGGTGTTTCTGGCTTGGTGTTTTCTTCTAAAAGGTGTTCATGGTAGTTTCTAGATTTATTAATAATAAACGAAACTGCTCAGTTCATTTATAACTAGTTTTAATGTTAATGGTCAAGCTGGTTCTTAATATTTGTTCCGTCAAAGAAACATTTAAATAAAAAGCGTAAAAAGTTACATGATACATGTAGATGTTAAAAGAATAAATTTATTAATTTACTACATTAAGGTATTAACGCCAAGTCAACTGGAGTTTAAGTTTCTCTGATGGAACTAATCTAACGCTGTATGACGACACTTCATCGTGTGTCAACAGGCTGCGTACTGTGTATTGTGTATTGTTTAGCCTTTGGGTTCACTGGTAGGCTACATTCAAAGTGTGGTTTTATAAAAGTTCACCCTTTGCCCATACAACATACGCAATCAAGTTGCATGTATTTTAAATAACATTGAGAACAACTTTATATACGTATGACATAAATAAAGAAACGAATATATAAAAAAAATCTCATTTATCGTCGCAGATCTTGTTGTTGTTCTGTTCAAAACGACGCAACGTTTCCTCAGCTCTACACATTGGACTTTAATGGTTCGCTTCAATTCAACAATGTTAGACTGTCCGGATCGAATCATTTATATTGTGTGTTATTTTATCAATCCTCAAGTGACACGTGCATTGGACTATCCCATTGATTTATTCTGCGAGGGTCACTAAAGGGTGGTTTGATGGGAGCCTCTTCCATGTGCTCTCTGAGCTAAGGGGCACAGGGTCGATTTGTTGTGGTGTCCTATTTTGTTAATGATATGTAAATATTTTGCAATGTCTGGCATGCTGTCAGCGTCGTTTGCTGTTGTTTCCTTTACCGATTGAGCTGGCAGGTCGTCATATAAGTAAACAACCTTTAGTTCGGCGTAAAACACGAACCATCTAAACAAATCTAAGATCTCTTTTGCGGGTGAATTCATTAAGGTTTAAGGGGGAGGGATGCAGTCTAACAAGTGTTAATTCCGGAACCTTATTCTAGCGGACAAATTGATGACTGGTGGGAAGCAGAACCACTATATAAATGAACAGGGCAACTGCGTCATGAATAAAAGTAATACATTCTACACCATGTAGGCATTCCCAGTTGGTTCTAAAAATATTTATCCACCCTACCAACGTTATGAGATCTGTTCTGTATGTTTTGGGGGTAAAAGAAGGTAACTTATCAAAAGCGCTGTCATGACAACACTAACATAATCAGTGATGATCGGTATAGGTGTTCCAATACAGCAGGCTGAGTGGTTTTGTTGTTGGAATGCATTAATAGCGATTATATAATCAAATATAAAACTATTGATACAGGCTGAGTAATGATACACCACCACTTCTAGAGACAAACATCCAACCATCATAATGGGATATGTGGTTTTGGTGACTTGGAGGCCTATCAAATAAGGTTTGGCGACAGTTCTACAGGGCTAGATGTTAACTGGTTGACTAGATGTTTACAGTGTGTGTTGTTGTTGTTATTGCCCTATCTTTTAAACCGATCATCCATCAAATATTTCATCAGTTCAAAAGATCAGGTCTAAATGGTTCCCTGTAGTTTTGATCCATCCGTGAATGAATCACGTTCTTCAATTAAACATCATCAGATTGCTGTTATCAAACGTCTGCTTTTACTATTTCCTCCCATGGGTGACAAATACAGTGCAGCACATTTGTTTCAATGTTACCAATTCTCCATCAGGACCTAATCCAAAACTAATCTGATAATGTCTTTCCTAATCACTTAAATTACTGCTATTGCTTCTCTTCCGTTTTTAGCAACTAGTTGGATGGCCTGACAGGAAATTAGTTTGATGAAATGATTGATAGATTGTGGTGCATGACCGCCATGCTCAAGAACATTTGATTTTAATCAAATCGTGCGAAGCCACTTCAAGTGTTAGCTCTGTTGGAGAGATGTTCCTCCAGTGCTTAATGTTAAAACATAGATGTGAGTTGGAAACATAGTTCCCTTTGCAAGAGAGCGAAATTATAATAATATGCGCAGTACTTTCGAGGCTATCGGAGTGTGCTGCTTGAGCAACTTCTGCCACTGAATTCTAACATTTGCTGCACACTGTTTGGATGTTTTAAATATGTTTAGCCTCAGTCTGGTTTAGAACACCCTTACTCTTAAAAAAAACAAATTAACATTTTATAACTTACTAGTTTTGCCTGTTTATGAAGCCGAACAAATTTTCGAAGTCGAAACAAATTTTCTTTGGACAAGAACACTTTCCCATCCAGACGTTGTTGTTTTTTCACTGTCTTCTATCTAAACAAAAACTTAACAAAACTGAAGTCGAGCAATTTACCGAATGATAAATTTGGTGACGAGAAGATTTTTCTTTCTTAATAGATACGATCAGGATATGTCAAGGAGTTTGAGCAGCCTTATTCTCTCCATTGTTTGCAATATTTCCCATTGTAAACAAAACAACAACAACAACAACACAAAGTTGATTTTCCCTGGCCATGCGATGTTTGGATAATGCTTAGGCGTCTGTGATACGCCTCAGTATATAACACTCATCAGTCAACTGATCAAACAGAAAACGCGAATGAATGTTCTATAATATGATCGAGTATCGTTATTAGTGAAAACCGGTGATAAGGTAGTTGATGACAGAGGTATTCTGCAGCATTAATCAATCATCATCTCTATCCCGAATGGATAAATAAATAGAAATGTGCTCGCTTCAAGGTCAAAATACTCAGTTGACATAAGTGGGTGGCGAACCGGGGAAAGCGTTTATCAGGATAATTTTTCTTTTTATTTAATATCTCCAGAACATTCATTTGATTGCCAGTATATAAATTTATATTCCATACGCAATGAAATCATTGACGACAGTTTGAAAAATAAAATGTTATCATATTTAAACATAGGATCACAGTATAGTTGGAAGTTCGCACAAAGATAGAATCATCATAAACTTAAAATCATTAGTTGTACATGACAGAACCCTGGATCCACGAGGCCAGTGCACTTTGATCGTATTTACATCCGGTTAATAACCGCAGCTGTGCTCTTTAATACTTGTAGACCGGGGCAAGATACTAAACGTAATTAAAACATAAAAAAAATCAATGATATAAGATAGGTCGTGAAAATTTATTAGCGTAACTCCAACAAATTTTTCGTGAATGAGACTCACGGTAAAAGCATCACGGTATCAAAATAATAACAGTAGATTTTATAGAAGACGAGTTCTGGTTTATGTCGAGTGCATCGTCTCGATCTAGATGCTAAGGCCGTTTTAAAGCAATCATTGTATATCTTGAATGAATTTATTTTTAAATAATGATCATACTTTGAAAGTAAATCCAGTTAAGAAAAATACGTTGCTTGAAAAATGGTTTTAGCATCTAGATTGGAAAGTGGTTCCGGAACGAATACAGAAGTTGTCATCCATTAAATCTACAGTTATTCGAAATGTCTGACCTTCTATATACAAAATACGATCAAGGTCACAAAGGCAAATGTCACGGCATCCAAGAACGCCACCTGTAAGTAAACTTTTGTTGACTGGCAATCGACGTGGATCATTTAAACGGACAAAAAAAATAATTAAACTGGTGTGGATCAGTTTCGTTCAGATCTGATCAGACCTGGCTCAGGACCACTAATTTGTGCCCCTGTAACAACAGCTATATAATATAATGCAATGCCATATGATATTGTGACATTTTCCGTATATCTTCTTTAAGTGTAGGCCTATATTCAACTTGTGGTATATTTTTTGGCGTAACGTTTCGGCCTAGATGCTAAGACCGTTTTCGAGCAATCTTGTTGACCATTGCTTGAAAACGGTCAAGCATCTAGGCCGAAACGTTGCGGAAGTTGAATATCCATAATATCTTATGTTATTTTCATAATAGTATAGGTTCAGTACAGTTGAAAAGAGCATAATTGAACATGTAAGCATATACCATGTTTGTGTAAAGTAACTTGTTCAGTATAATACAATGTCATTCAAAGTAACAAGTTTTGCGTAATTATTTTATCCGGTTTTCACAAAGCGTTGCCTATGCCAATTCAAGTAAATGGCATGGTTTTATGTACACCCCTAGAAAAAGACTGTGTCCAAGTTAACCCACGCAAGATTGTCCTGTTCAAATTACTACTGTTAAACTTCTAAAATAAAGAATCAAAGCATTTTCCCTATGGTCGAATCTTTGCCTCTTGAAGAAGAAGAAAACAAGAAACAAAACCATACTTAAATTATAGACCATAGCAATGGGTTAATAAAACTGCCGATACATTTTTTTTAAAGAATTTGTCGTTTTCCACTAAAAGATACTTAATTGAAATACCAAGGTAAATTGTATGGTGGACTTTTTACGCTACATTTCCTGTAGTGATCATTTCACCAGAGTAATTGTATATTATGGTATTGTGCATTGTATTTAGCTTTATTCTGTACATTTGTACAGTTTGTCTTTCGCTGGGGTTACATTTTGATAAACAAAAAATAAATAAATAAATTATGGCATAGAAAGTATACCATACAGTTTACCTTGGTATTTCAATTCAAGTGCCTTTGGTTTGAAAACGACAAAATCTACCAACAAAATGTAATGCCAGTTTTATTAACCTTGATATGGTCTATAATTGAACATCACTTTGCTTTTTTTAGTTTTCTTCCCATTTAAGGTATTGGCTGGCAAACTGGTTGTTTACCTTATCAAAGTTATCCTAGCGAGCAGTTTGGCGAGTACTATACGTGATTAGGTACCACTGCTTCACCAAATGTATATATGTTTTTTCTACTTTTACTCACTTCAAATTGATTTGACCATGTGAACCTTCTGTTGACTTTTGAATTTTAAATCAATTGGTGGTAAAATTTAGACTTTATACATTTACGAGGGCACTTTTGTGCGGAAGCAATAATACGACAACAACAAAGATGCCTTGTCACTAGATTAGAGCTCGTATTCTTCTCACCCTCAAGAAAGGTACGAAACTATTTAAGTACGTACGTTTTACTGTTTCCGTTGAATTTTGAATGAAACTATCACCCCAATGTAATCTGTTCGCCACTATTGATCGGTTAGGGAATTCAGCAATTATTTTTGATGAGAGTACTAAAATCACTGGTAGCACCAGATGCCAGTGTTTGGTGAATAATTCCTGGTTTAATGGTCAATGTTGTGAGCCAGTACAACAACAATGTTAGAACTTAACACAGTAACTTGGAAATGCATTAAGGTATATACATTCTATTACCATTTAAGTATTCCCTGCTGATTCTCACAATATATATAAATACACTCCATCGTAATTAAATCTGTGCTGTTGGTCTCTTTGGGAGGATATAATACGGCGTCACGAGAGTAGCAGATTGACCGCCAGACACTTTGTGCTTGACACCTAAGTTTTAGCCGAACGCAGTCTGACTGAGTGGTCTAGGCATTAAATACCGAATTGATCATATATATACTTATGTCATATACGGAGGCGTAATAATTCCACACACTGTACTTCCGATGGATACCTGCTTTCTGTTCCGTCTATATTAGCAAAACTTAACTTGTGTATTCATTTGAATGGTGTATAACGTCGGGGTCGTATTCAAGGGTATTGTACGTGTATGACGACTTTTGTTTGCCCATGTTTAGTTTGAAACCCAAGCGGAAATGATACAAAGCTCCTTGCGATCTTTAAAAAGGTTTATAAGTAACAAGGCGCATAGTTCTGTCATTGTATGAACTCCCTTGTAATTAACACACCAAACCAACATATATAGCCCGATCTGACCGATTTATATCATTTGAAGAAAACAGAAATGATGAAATCACTGGATCATGTTAGCTTGTACCATGAGGAACATTTCAATCTTACTGAACTCATTGTCACGTATCGATCCCAAATTTATACTGTGCATACATAATACATTCTATACAAGACAATCAGATATTGGTGAGGAAGAAAAGTAGAATATAGTGGAAATATCACTGGATTTTAATAGCTGGGATTAATATTATCGCCAAGACTTCGCTAAATTCATTAAGTAATATTCGGGTTACATTCACCAGATTCCTAGTGAACACTGGGCGAAATTTGGCCAAAAATAGCGCCTGTGTTGTGTTAACCGTGTTATGTCCTTGATGTCGACAAAATTAACCAATCCAGTGTCTGGAATTCAAATCGTTATATAAGACGAAAATGGCATTATGGTATAATAATGTTATGATTGATAGCTAAGTTTTATATAACGCTTTAAACTATAGGTACCACATGGTTATATGACATTCACATTGAATCATACCTCACATAGAACCTCACAGAATAACAGTTTGATGTTGGTATATATTTAAACCATATAGCACATACGTTCCATCATACATATTTGAGAAATAGTGTGGATTCTATCAAATCTTGTTATTAGGGCAAGTCATAATAAGTCTTTATCACTAACATATGGAGCAAGCATTGATGAAGAACCAACAGGTATAGCCCTAGATGACCGGGTGGGGTTTTTTTTGTTCGCGGTCTTGTAACATTTTTATTCAAAGAAAATCTAGTTCTTCTATAATAAAAGAGAAACATTTAGTACAATGTAAACATCAAAAGAATAACAAAAAATAAGCAAGATAAAACCATGTACAAATCAGGAGAAATATGACAGTGGCTAAACATTATATAAAGTACAAATATTTATCTTTGCGGACGTTTTACTAAAATACTGTGAACAGATGTACTTTCAATGTTGGCGATCTGATTTCTTTAGGCATTTTCACTTCACTTTCTCACAATAAAGACAGAAACCAACACGTTTATTTCAAGTCGTTGACGTTACGTTAACCATGTGTTTTTCTAGAAGGGAGTCTAATAGTAGAGAGAATTTTTTAAAAACTCTGTAGATTTGAACAATAAAACTAGACCACATTTTAGCTTGGCAAAACACAACTCGCTATCGCACTTGGAAAATGGACATTTCGGAAACCATGATTGACACATCATTATTTATTCAAAGGTTAATCTTCTTCATACCAGTATTTACTATCTTGAGCAATGCCCAGGGTGTCGTAATAATAGCTGAGATAATCACGAGACCAGAAAGATACATATATATGTCATCTCAAGTCATGTAAAACCTAATATATTCTCTGGGGTAAGCTAGATTACACTTATTGTTTCATGTCTGACAACTGTTCCCCAAGGACACTGTCTTAGCCCCATAAAAATCCATCGAAGCGACACACGCCATCATATTTTCTAAGCACTTTTTTTTAAGCTGATTTGTAAGTAAGCCTTTGTCTAAATTAAGGTTTTCTGTTATTGTAATAATGGTTCTTTTGATTCCTCATAAACCCTTATTCAGCTGTTTATTGACCAGCATGAATACACCTCAATTAGAGGTCCGTTGGGAGGACCGTTGTGGGAGGCAAACAGGACAGAACGTAGAAAACCCTGACCTTGTGCTGTTCGAAGATGTAAATTAAGTTAACCTAAATCTACCTCTAAACCAGACGGTTGATGAGAAAAAATATCCCATGGGTGTGGGACACAGAGACAAAGTAACTAGCCTCTGTCCAGGTGAAACACCTTATTGATCAACCTTGGGGTGACTGGTTTTTCCATAGAAGGATAGAATAAGAGGACTGATGAAGTGTATTTTGGTTCTTTTAGTACAATCAAAGTTGAGTGATTTGGTTTTGTCCCAGATGTTATCGTCCCAGCTGTTTCACTGGTAAATGTTTTTATTTGATTGTACAAAACGGATAAAAAAGGGGAGCACAGCAGTCAATTGCCAAAAATTGTGTAAAAAAAACAAACATCAATTTTTTAGTTTGTTGTTTTATCTTCTACTTTCTCAAAGACAAGCATATGTCACTACAATTTATTGTTACCGGATACAAAATAATGTTCATAGAATATAACGAATTGAACATCATATTAACTCTTGTTGAATTATAATAATATGTAATCATTATGTATCGAATATTGGTGATACAAAGTTTTATTCAAAAGAAAAAAAAAACTTTTTTAAATTTTAAAATAGAATATGAGAAACTTTGAACAAAGAGGTCACATTTGTATTAAAGCTTTACTATGCCATTATTTTATCAACTTTGGCTTTATTATGCCATATATTTGTTTACTGATGATGGATAACATTCTTGATCAGGGAAATGGATTTGATATTATAGCAATGGAATCGCTTTATAACGGTGCAATTTTTTGTATATATTTGGTTGATGTTTAACGTCGTATTAAATGACATTTCACTTATACGAAGACTTGAGTTGCCGGTGTAAGGTGGAAAAGAAACCTCGCTTAACTACCCTGATATCCCCACATACCTAGAAAACTTGTAAACCTGAGGTAGACAGTGGGATTTGAACTTATACAGGATAAAGCGAAGGGACTCAGCAGTGCAACGCTCAACTAATTGAGCCTTTCGGCGTCCCTTGTTGCAAAACTAAAATACAGATTGAGTTGCCCAGGCCAATCGTCTAATAATGTCATATAAAACTACCCTTCATTAATCTGGTTAACAAAGCGATAAATACATTGATAGACTACACTAGCATAAATTTGTTGATTTGTTGAGGCACTAAAACGATAATTCATGAATATTTTATTCTGAAAGATGATAAAAAGGTGTTTCTATTAATTATCTACAATCGATAAACAACTTTTGTTTAACAAAGTCGATGGACGTTTTAGTATGGCATTGTCCTTAGTGTCTGATGACATAAAAACAGAGATTCTGACTATCCCATTTTGAATTGTAATAACTATTTCTCGTGAGAGAATTATAACCATGGTAATAACACGAAACGATAAAAAACGAAAGGAAGCAAAAAAAGTGTCTCTCCTTAGTTTCATGTCAAATACATTTAAAATATACAACAAACTCAAGCATTGTCAAAAATGTTCCATTTTGAATGCTTCCAGCGGTATTCGAATCCAGCTATTTCGATACGATATAGTGTAACCAGTGCAGATGAAACAAATATCTCGTTAAGAAGAAATACAAATTTGTTTCCTGTTCTGTGTAGAAATAAAACTAGATTTACTCTGATAAGTGGAGCCACAGATTAATAAGCCTATTGTCTGGATAATGTTTATTATCAGTTATCATTTCTAATAATTTTCTATTATCCCCTGTGTCTACACTTTCGATACTGTATAGACATCACAGATTTATATGAAAAGATTATGCCGTTATGTTGTCTGCGCAGGCATTATTAAATAGCTATTTGTTGAACAGCTATCTATTGATTTTCTTGTCAATAACATTATCTGGGATAAGTGTACATAAATGGAAAATGCTTTCCTGAAAGACTGAACCTAGTCAATTAAAACCAAACATGTTTTTAAAAAATATTCCAGCTCTTTTCCCTGTTTTGGGGTTACATCATATTTATTGTTTAATCATGTCCGGCACATGCTTGAACAAGTTTATTCAATTCGTTCCCTTTAGTTACATCCAGAGCATATAGGCCTGCCGCATGTTCTGTTTGTAAAATTAAATTTCCAATAAAGTTCTTTTAGACCTTACTTAAGGTTTTTCACTCTTAACATTAGTCTGCCGGATCAATTAAAGAAAGACACCACACTCAACGTCTCTTTCAATTGACCGATTGCCAACTGAGAGTAACCACGACTCAAAGCGTCGTATACTCGACACGAAAATATAAACTACGTATCTTTTCTCCATATATATAGCATATAAATCTTAGTGTAACACGTTATATTTGTCCTCTCGGATTGGGTGCTAAACTCATCACACTGGTTCCGTCATACTTTAATATGTCATTTAATATAATACCATAAACAAATTGATAGAAATGGCAATATAACAGCATGAACCAGAATGAAATTGAATCTAGGCACAGCTTGTATCACCAGTTATATTTGGCTGACTTACATTTCTTGTACTGCTGACGTTAAATCGTCCAGTTGTGTTACTCTTGCGCCTAGCTCTTCTTAATAATACATTTTATTTGAACAAATTTACCATAGATTATCACCAAAAGCATCTGAATTTATGTTATTTATCATGCGGAAGCTCGCCTGGTTGCTCTAGAATATTTTCCAGATTCTTCTACCAAAAATACTGACTCACTCCCATACAAATGAAATAACTTTAAGTATGGTTTTAAATCAGTTTAATTTAAATCAATGATATCAATCCATTAGTACGGTTATCACTCACTTATGATAGGTTAATTTCACCATTGCACCAAACAAAGACCTCTGGCTAATGGAAGTATGTTTTGAGATTTCAATGATGGTGTCATGCTTAGCAGTTGAGGCATATACAATTTTTGACGTCAGTTCATATTACTAGGTTGAGTTAGTGTCTTACTGTCGGAATACACGACCGTCATATACATGAAAGTGAAAATTTCCGTCAACAAAGCCCCAAAAATAAAATAATTCCTGCTTCTTCACACAGTCTTCCAAAAATAGCACGGTTTGAAAACATTGAGTGACAATTAAGTGACAATGTTACTTAAATTCTGGACTATTTTTTCGCGTAACAATAATACCTCTTTTAACTGTCATTTGATTATTCAGAGTTCGTGGGCAGATCCATGGCTCGAATTCAAAAAAATTGTTGACACATAGCATTCAAAGTAGAAATTGTATGAATCAAATGATTTGTATTTCCAAGCAATTTTAATTTAATTGAACGTTTTGTTCGCGGAAAGCCTATAGACCGCCGTATGCACAATACACACAAAAACAAAAAGGCTTTAGAATACGCAAAGTTCAATGTAAGAGTACATCGAGGCAAAACAGATGGAAACCTTGGAATATGCCTACATTGGCAGTTACCCACAGCCTATGAAAACGTTCCGGCCAAAATGGCGACGCGGTTGGTGCACAGCGCATTCGATGATTTCAGAGTAAGCTTTTGTAAAGACGCAATCAATATCATTCGCATAGCATTCCACCAGGATCCGTGATCTTGGAACGTTTGTTGGTTAGAACTTGTCCAATGGCTGCTCTTAGGGGATTTATTGTGATCTTACACTGTGAATTGGCTCGTTTTATCTTAGGCATCATTTCATCCGTGTCGTTCTTGTTTTGTTTCTCAACTTTGGCAGTGATTTGGGAAGTTTCCCCTGTCTATTAATGTGGTAGGCTGTGATTTTTCCCCAATACCAACTAAATAAAATTTCGCTAAAATCCTAATTAAAAATATATATGAACTAATGATTCTGCAATCTCCGTCAGAAACTTGACAATTTATCCATCCCTATATGTAGGCCTATCTCTGGCATCGATATTCCGCGAAAACATTGCCGAGCGAACCCAGACAGCCAGACACAAACTAAACAAATCAATTTAATTAGAATGCTTTGGGTGTTAAAGGGTTTAAGCCACAAGGGAAAACCGACCCCAAATCACTAAATAATTTAACAGGTTAATCAGAGGATTTGTGATGGGCATCTGGTTGGTTTTGCTACTTATGATCCATTAGGGAACAAATACAAACAAAAACAAAGTTTGTTTGTTTGGGGTTTACGTCGTACTTCAGGTTATATCACTTATACAAACGCGTGCTGGTCCAATGGTTGAAGGAAAACAGCATAACGACGCAGGCAATACATAAGACAAGAACAGATGAAATACAAGATAACACAACAAATCAGCTTCCTGATGCCCCTTAGCTCAGCAATCCCAAGGACACAGGATGCTACAAACCAACCACTCGCAGGAACAGCAAACGATCTAGGATTTATTTCAACAGAATCATATTACTTAGTAGTAAAACTGTACAATTAACCACATGCACAAGATTTAATAATTAAAGTGCACAAGCGAGAAAAATGAAAAAATCTTCGCGTAGGCTTTTGAAACTTACTTTCACGCCGTGTATGCAAATCTCCTGGACATTAGTGCAAATTGTAAGTGGTCATCAATCATTATTCAGCATCCATTACGCAAATAAGCTGGGTGTTATTTTTGTAATTATCCGAGCCATATCTCAGTGACCATTTGAAATATCATTTCGAAACTCATACACATCATTCTCTCTCAGATACATGTAAACAATTGAAGTAATTTCGCAGAATTATGACATGTCATGATGTGAGTCCTACAAAGTGTATATAAGTCTAGTGGGCGTAGACGGGGCATATTGTCCGAGATTGCTTTCTCAGGATGCAGATTCAGGATGGTTTCCATCTGCATAGAGTGATTGAAACTTTAGAAGAAGTTAAAATCAAACAAAGCTTTATATAAGTTTAAGCTAAATGTTTGTACCCTAATAAACCATTCAATGAATAGTCTGGAAAACAAAGCTTCAGATGACAGCGTTTGAACATGAAATGAAACCAGATGGCATAATTACTATTAACCTCTTTACTTTCAGAGCTAGATCTTCCCAGACTGACTGAGGATTTAGGACCGACCAATGGTACTAAATAAGTACACCAGCCTTTGGCCAATCACAATTTTGCATTCACAACAGGACATCTGAGTTTGTTTTTATTTACTTTGAGTGAATTCCCAAATGAATGAGATAAGGTTTCTGTAAAGGAAACGCACTTATTCTTCTCGGAAGAGAAATACCATGACAACTGATCAGATTTCGAACAGCTAGCTTCTGTTCCTTATTTCTAATCAAATTCAAGATTAAGATCCATTTTCCATTTTATGTTACTTGCAGCTAAAAGGGACGCCAAATTATGAGGAAAAGCTGGTTTGCTTGTAGGATGCTGTTTGTGGGGATTTTTTTCTACCTTTCATTATTTCCGGAAAAGAAAATATCAAGGGAAGTGGTTAGTGTTAACCAACTTCTGTTCGGAACTGGTAATTACATTTCCGATAACAAACAACTGAACGCAAGTATTCCTAGATTGTCAGTGGATATATTTAGATCATGTCATGTCGCCTGCGAAACAATTTGAAATCAACCGCCTTAAAATAGAACAGGGATTACTTAGCTGATCACACATTTAAATCACCAATGTCATTGATGCCCGTTCCGTGGTAATCTGTGTTCACTACAGAAGACGGTGGATAGGTTTTCCTCAGGTTGGTGATTAAAGATTAAATCATTTTGGCGATCCTTCATTCGCCATCTGTTTCAGCAAAGCTTAGTTAAATTTGCTTGAGGCTGATGACGAAAAGAACACTGTACCAAATATACATTATCTCTTGTTTGGTTTACAA
The DNA here is from genome assembly GCA_032466195.1 of Katharina tunicata. Taxonomy (NCBI): domain Eukaryota; kingdom Metazoa; phylum Mollusca; class Polyplacophora; order Chitonida; family Mopaliidae; genus Katharina; species Katharina tunicata. The sequence continues at coordinate 3,648 of JAVFBZ010128194.1, read as the reverse complement.
CTAATTTGCCTAATGATGCAAAAACTCTATATGTCTCTGTTTCTTATCAGTTAGTATATTTATTTATTTATTTTTTGTTTCTCGGCCAAACAACCAGTGTATTGATAAAATCAAATCCCCAGCCAGCTTATTTGTACATAGAATATTTTTGTATCATCCAGTTTTGAACTTATATTACCTGCTCCCTTGTCAATACTTGCCCTGCACCTAAATCTATGTACCAAGCAATTTCTATTTGTGGGAAGTATTAGAAGCTCTGTTTACCGTTCCCATTGGAATACAGCTTGAAAAAAATGTCGCCTAATCCCCAACTTTTTCTACAACTCCACAGCTCGTGTTCACCAACGTTTGGACGCTGATGATTGACAAACAACATAATAAAGTACAATCCCTGGCAAGAGGGGGCAAACTGAGGGGGCTTTATTGGTCCTTACCAAACATAATTTGTCACATGTAATATTATCAACAAACACATGACTATTTGGATTCAAACTTCTGAATTTTTTATCTCAACTTTTCAGTCTATATCATTACATCGTTCTCCAGCAAATGATTTATCAAAATTAACAACGGTCTGAACGCATTAAAATAATACAATATTTAAATTGTCAGTGTAAACATGTTTAGACAATTATTGTGAATTTGTTTTATCATTTGCTGGAGAACGGTCTTTAAACCCAGACAAAAACGTTGAGCTATAATTAACAGAAGTTTGACTGTACTTCTTGAGTGTTCGAGTGAGGAAATGTGTGACAGACAGACGGTCGCAAAAAAAGTCATGGAAATGCATCATACGGTGTTATTACAATCATTTGATGCAGATTTATTGAAATGCTTCAGAGGTCCGTGAGGTTGATTTATGGAATACACGTATGCGTTGATCATTCTTTTAGTCTTGTTCAAAATAAAGACACACAATAATAATATAAAAAAAAAACACCTTTGTGCAACTGGGATTTCTCTTTGCAAAATAAATGATTTGTGCCGGTTATCTTGACCTAGTTCTTAAATTGTATTGGTTTTATTAATTGAATTTGTTTTATTTCTGGGTATATTGCAAAGCGACGTTAAGTGACGTTTTGGTAATGTTTTTTCCTCTGTACCTTCCTTCTAAATGCCGCTTAAACAAAATATCAGAGTATACACCAGTTTTTAAAGGGCGTTTATCAATTTTACCGCAGTAGGAAAAATGCTGCCTTTTATCATTTCTTTATGTTTATTCTTTAAAATGTAAAAATAGCTAACGAGTTACTTTCAATGTGTTTAGACGCGTAATTGTACATATGTTTAGACATTTATTGTCTACTTTTTAAATCATTTTTTAGATAACGTTCTTAGAACTACACCGAAACGTCGCGCTAACGACCATTCAGAAGTGGGAATCCATATAGTTAAGTGTTTAGTTTATCCAACAACTTCTGAATGCCATTCAAAGATGTATGTTTATCTAGTTGAAAACAGCAATACATCGCGTTGGGGTTTACTTGAGAGGGAAGCCTTGACAGAAATTGACCGCCTTTGTAGGGTTTTCGAGGATGACAGTCTATTCTAAGTCGCTATGACGATAAGCTTCCAATAGAAACGTTCACTGCCTTTTCAAGGACGGTGCGGTTTTCCGAAGCGCTATTGAATTAACTACCAATGATTTACATTAAAACCCTACACAGACAAACGACATGAACTTGCAGCTTTTCTTTTGAAACGACAAACAGAAACAACATAGACAACGTTTGGTTGCTCTCATCCTTTTAATCGCGGATTAAATAAAATGACAACAGAGACCCATAGGGGATTTATCTATGACAAACACACATGTGTTTATCATTCCCTTAAACTTGTTAAAAATAAAGCCACTCACCAGATTTTAATTGACAGCTTTGTGCATCAGGGATTTATGTGTTTGAAAGATGACTGGCTTGTACAGCTGGTTATCCTTTCCTTGTAATGAAAAACTATGATTGTCAGCCTGTAGACATTTCTGATTCCTAAATAGCTTGGACAATGTTAAGTGTGATAAGGCATAATGTTGCTGAAGCCTGGAATGATGACGGCAGAGATCTGACCGGAGACAAATCGTGTTTGTATGTTGTTTTTACTCACAACAGTACACCTCGTCCACTAGAAAAAGTAAACGGATTGTATGGCCGTACGCAGTTTGTTCATATCGGTCTTTTTGCAATACTTATTTTATTTCACGCCTGCCAGACGAAAGAACCTACGTTGTCTGGCAACAGGTTTATAATCTGCAACAGGGCACAAAAAGTTGTCTTTAAGTGAACAAAATGTACAAATATATACATGTAATGCAAGGTACCATGTAACTCAACAAGTTGGCTTCTTGTCACCCTTTGTCCAGAAAGATTTAGCTAACTTCCAGCTGCTTTAGCTGAATACTGAATTGATCTTTAGGAGAGCTTTTGCATTACTGGAATGCTAGTGGCGGGGATAAGAGTTTAATGGAAGGGAATATCTTAGATTCCGATTCTAAAGGAGAATTGATTATAAAGGTACGGTATATCTAAAGTGACTAATTTGATCTTGGACGAAAATGTTTTTGAGTGAAGGTGAATGCGGACATGTTCGCGAAGAGAAGGCATAGAAATAAGTTTAGTGGTGCTTCCTGTAGCTTCCTGTAGCCTGGTGCGATCTGGGCTAAAGGGAATCCTGTTAAAGTCCTGTCGTCCTGTCTCTTGTTTTCCTCACGAAAATTACAGCTGAAGAGATAATTCATATTTATACCAACACACAGATAATGGTGGCTGCCATTTTTTCTTATCCGATTTATCTTTTTTCATAAAAAACACAAAACAAGAACTCTAGCCTCTAACACTGGGGCAACTTGTAAGACAATTTAACTAAAAATACAAGTTAGTGCAATTCTTCACCAAAGTTAAGGTTATATGAGCCAACGTTTTCTCGTCTCTTAACAAATCAACCAATTAATGAAAATGCAGTTGTGCAGAAAACAGATTTATGACCAACAAGAAGGTTAAGAAATGTTACTTCTCGAGACTTTGAACACGAGCCAATATTCTATAGTGATTTGTTTGTTCTGGAGGAAAGTTGTTGAACTTTTCGTTGGAATGGCAGTGAAAGGGTTAATTTTGTTCCATGCTAACGTCAGTGCTGCTTGTGATATGCCGTTATGTGAGGTAAGATGTGTTTTTTTCTCCTCTCTCTCTGAAGTGCCTCGTGGTAACAGGAAGTCACAAAAGAAACAAAAGCACTTGACTTGAATAATTTGTGTGATAAAAAAACTGTATTATTTATATGTTGGTGAAACACAAGGGTTTCCTTCACTTATAATAGTGATATTTAACTGCCTTTAAACAACACCTTGAACAACATTTAGAATTATGTGCGTCTAATGCATTCGTTTTTATTCTAACGTTGCATAAAGAGGCGTTTTATTTCAACACACCAGAAAGGGTGATGTCATTTAAGGTAACGGCTTGCCTTGAATTGAAATCAACGTCACGCTGTGCCGAACTTGCTAGCCGTGAAATCTTCTTAGAAGTTAGGAACGTTTATAGAAATAATCACTAATTCCACTCACTAGAGCTGTATTATATTGAAATATATTTAGACAAAATAAGAAACGGGAAACATAGAAGAGCATTGGCTCAATTAAGAACATCTTCACATATG